>CAUYRT010097504.1:0-54278 GCA_963574885.1 Lepilemur ruficaudatus
GAGGCAGAAGGATTGCTTGAGCCCAGGAGTTTGAGGTTGCTGTGAGCTAGGCTGATGCCGCAACACTCTACCCCGGGCAACAGAGTGAGACTCTGTCAAGGGGAGGGAAGGGAAAGGAAGCGAAGGGGTAAAAAAAAGCCAAGTGGAAATTCTAAAACTAAAAAATAGAATATCTGACGTTTAAAAATCCACTGAATGGGCTCACTAGCAGATGAGACCATACAGAAGAAATCAGTAAATCTGTAGAAAAAGCAATAAAAAAGTCACAGGGAGAAAAAGGCTATATAACATGAACAGACTCTTCTCAACCATGAGACAGAATCAAATAGTTTAATGCACGTGAGATTAGAGTCCCAAAAGGAGGGAACATGAGGTAGGAAAAATATTCAATAATGACTGGAATTTTTCCAAATTTGATAATAAATATTAACTCACAGATTGAAGAAGGTCAGTAAACCCCAAAAATGACAAAGAAAACCACACTGAAACTCATAATCAAACTGCGAGAAACCAAAGGTAAAAATCTTAAAAGCAACCAGAGAAGAGACATATAACATACAGAAGGGGAAAAAATGACAATTACCACTGACTTTTCATCAGAAAACAATAGAACACCTTTAAAGTACTAAAATAAGAATATCATTATTCTACAATTCTGTATCCAGAGAATATATCCTTCAATAATAATGGCAAAATAAAGAAATTCGCAGACAAAAACTGAAAAAATTCATAGCTAGAAAACCACACATTATAAGAAATGTTGAAGAAAGATCTTCAGGGAGTAGGAAAATGATACCATGTAGACGTTTTCAAATTTACACAAAGGAATGAGAAGCATGATATATAGAAAACATATAGGTAAATATAAAAGAATTTTGCACTTATTTTTTTAAATTTGATTATTTAAAGAAAAATATTAACAATGTATTTTGGGTTTATAATATATGTAGAAGTAAAATGTAAGAATATAATAGCACAAAGTCAACAGGATAAAATAGCACTATACTGCTATATGCTTCTTACACTAAATGTGAAGTGATATAGTATCACTTAAAGGTACATTGTCATAAGTTAAGGATGTACAGTATAAAACTTAGAATAGAAATATAGCTGCTAAGTCAATAGAAGAGATAGAACAGAAGAGATAGATTACTGGAAAATGTTTAATTAATCCAAAAAGAGGCAAGAAAAGAAGAAAAAAATGATAGATATAAATCCAATCATATCAATAATTAAATTTAAATGTCTTGATAGGAGTGAGTAGATCTGTGCATTTCACTGTATTTAAGTTAAACCTCAGTTTTACAAACTCTTAAGTTTTATTTGCAGATTTATCTCAGGAATTCAAGGTTAGTTTAACATTTAAGTATCAATGAATAAAACTTGCCACATTAGTAGAATTAGGGGGGAAGGGGGCTATGATAATCTCGAGAGGTACAGGAAAAGCATTTGACAAAATTCAACACCCACTCATGGTTTAGGAAAAAATGAAAAGCAAACTAGGAAAAGAAGAAGCTTCCTTACATCTACTAGATAGTGTTTATGAAAACCTTAAAACTAACGTTAAAGTTAATGCTTTCCCATCTAGAAGGGGGAAAGGGCTAGGATGTCTATTCTTGCCACTTCTATTCAAAGTGAACTGGAGGCTCCAGGCAGGGTGATAAGGAAAGAAAGAGAAATGAAAGGCATAGAGAACAGACTTAAAGCAGTGAAGTTGCCTTTATTTGCAGACAACATAATAGTATACATAGAAAATTCTAAGAAATCTAAAACAACACAAACTGGAGCACTAATAAGTTAATTCATCAATGTCACAGGATATGTAGACCTAAATATAAAAGCTAAAAACCATAAAACTTCTAGATACAAGAACAGGAAGATATTTTTGTGAACTAGATAAAGTTTCTTAGGATACAGAAAGCCATGACCATTAAAAAAAAAAAAAAAAAAGGTCAGTTGGACTTTAGCAATTTAAAAAAATAAAGACTCCTGCTTAAAAAGACACTGTTAAGAAAATTAATAAGCAAGCCATAGATTTGGAAAAATGTTCGTAACACACATCTGACAGAAGACATATAGAATTTAGATAAATAAGGTTCTACATAGAAGATAAATATTTTCTGCATGTAAGTATCTTCTACATAATACATATGTAAATGATAGATACATACATATATACATAATCTTCTACAAATAATAAAAACAAATAACCCAATAAAGCTAATAAATAATGAGCAAAAGATTTGAAAACGTTTATAAAAGAAGACATGTGCATATAAAAATTTGTTCAACATCTTTTGTCACTGGGAAATAGCAAATTAAAACTACAATGACACACCCATAGAACAGCTAACATTAAACCCAAATGTTTGTGAAGATGTGAAACACTCTGAACTCCTGTACACTGCTGGTGGGATTGTAAAATATTACAACCATTCTGGGAAGAGTTCTGGCAGTTTCTCAAAAAGTTCAAAATATATTTAGTCTACAACCCAGCAATTCTATTCCAAGTTATTCACTTACAGAGATGAAAGCAAGTATCCACAAAAAGCTTTATTTCCAACAGCAAAACACTGGTAGAAGCCCAGGTGCCCATCAAGAGATGAAAGTAAAACAAGACTGTGGTATATTCATACCATGGAATAATATTCAACAATAAAAATGAACAAACCATGGACAAAGCAAAACTATTATGCTGAGCAAAAAGCTACTCACACAAGAGTACACACTGCTTGGTTCCATTTCCAATAATTTCTAGAATAGACAAAACTAATCGTCAGTGATAAAAATCAGAACAGTAGTTATTTCTATGAGGGGTGGGGGTGGGGAATGACCAGACAAAGACACAATGAAGCTTTCTGGGGTTATTGAAATGCCTCGATAGGAGTGTGGTTTACATGGGTACACATGTTTGTCAAAACTATTAAACTATATAAACTATACCCTTGAAATTTGTGCATTTAACGGAATTTAAGTTAAACCTTGATTTTACAAAATCCTAGGTTCTATTTGTAGCAACTGGTAAGATGGTTTTAAAAAAGAAATGGGAATATAGAGAAGCTAGAAAAGCCAAGTGATCTTAAAAAAGAGTAAGATGATGAGAACTTTCACTTCCAGATTTCAAAACATTCTGCAAAAATGAAGACATGTGCATATAAAGCTAAGGTAATCAAGATGCCATGGTACTGGTGATGAAAGACACATGGATCAGTGGAACAGAACAGAGTCCAGAAAGATTTATACTTCTATAACCAATTGATTTGGGGCCTCGGAACCCAAGCCATTCAATGAGGGAAAGGATAATGTTTCCAATAAATGATACCAGAACAAATAGCTACCTAGACTTTATGTAGAAGATACACATAGAGAGAAAATATTTATCTTCTGCATCAGCGGTCCCCAACCTTTTTGGCACCAGGAATCGGTTTCACGGAAAACAATTTTTCCACGGATGGGGGTGGGCGGGGAGGATGGTTTCAGGATCATTCAAGCGCATTACATTTATTGTGCACTTTATTTCTATTATTATTACATTGTCACTTGCCACTTACTGATAGAGTTTTGGTATGGGTCTGCAAGCAATGGATTTATTATGGTCTCTGTGCAGTCAAACCTCTCTAATGATAATTTGCATTTGCAGCTGCTCCCCAGCGCTAGCGTCACCGCCTCAGCTCCACTTCTGATCATCAGGCATTAGAGTCTCATAAGGAGCACACAACCTAGATCCCTCACATGCACAGTTTACAGTAGGGTTCGCGCTTCTATAAGAATCTAATGCTGCGGCTGATCTGACAGGAGGATGCTCAGGCGGTGATGGCGGGCGGCTGTAAATACAGATGAAGCTTCACTCACTAGCCCGGCAGGCTCTCACTTCCTGCTATGCGGCCCAGTTCCCAACAGGCCACAGACTGGTACTGGTCCGCAGCCCAGAGATTGGAGACCGCAATTCTGCATACATATTATAGAGAACATCATTTATCTATCTTTTACATATTCTTTGTCAGATGTATGTTATGAATACTTTCCCCTCTATGGCTTGCTTATTAATTTTCTTAACAGTGTCTTTTGTAAGCGGAAGTCTTACAATAACTCATGCCCCACATCATACACAAAAATTAATTCAGCGTGGATTGTACCTGTAAGGCCAGCGGGCGGAATCCTCCTGGGGGCTTGCACACACCCCCCCTCACATCCTGAACTCCGCCACGTGGTTCCAACGGGCCGCTTCCTTGTGGAGGAACCACCCGCTGGGGCCGCTTCCTGTTTTGAAGCGGATATCCGGCCCAACTGTCAATCTGGACCGGCTCCGTGTCAAGACGGCCAGTATATAACCCACCTCCCCGGTCGGCACGGCGAGACTTCTCGGGTCCCTTTCCCCAGGACTCTTGAACCTCGCCCGGGAGGGCTTTACTAAATAAAAGCTACCTTTGTTAAGCACATTTGGCCTCTTCTTCCTTTTATTCTAAACCTTACAGTACCTATCAGCATAAATGTTTAAAACAATAAAACTGCCCGAAGAAACCACAGGAAAATATCTTTGCGACCTTGAGGCAGACATAGATTCTTAGACAGGAATGAGAAAAAAATCGTAAGGGGAGGCCGGGCGCGGTGGCTCACGCCTGTAATCCTAGCACTCTGGGAGGCCAAGGCGGGTGGATTGCTCAAGCTCAGGAGTTCGAAACCAGCCTGAGTAAGAGCGAGACCCCGTCTCTACTAAAAATAGAAAGAAATTAATTGGCCTACTAAAGATATATAGAAAAAATTAGCCAGGCATGGTGGCACATGCCTGTAGTCCCAGCTACTTGGGAGGCTGAGGCAGAAGGATTGCTTGAGCCCAGGAGTGTGAGGTTGCTGTGAGCTAGGCTGACGCCACGGCACTCTAGCCCAGGCAACACAGTGAGACTCTGTCTCAAAAAAAAAAAAAAAAATCGTAAGGGGAAATGTTAATAAATTAGACTTTATCAAAATTAAAAATATTTTTTATGAAAAGACATCACTGAGAAAAAGAATAAATAAGACACAGACTAGGTGCAAATATTCACAAAATAAATATCCAAAGAGCCCTTGAATCCAAAATACATAAAGAACGTCTCAAAGCTCCATCGTGGAAAAAAACTCAATTTTTAAAATGAGTAAAAAGACTTGAACAGGGAGTTCACAAAAAAAGATACATGAATGGCCAATAAGCACACGGGAAGGGGGCTCAATAGCATTAGTGGTCAGGGAAATGCAAATTAGAACAAAAACGAGATATAATCATAGACATACCACAATGGCTGACATTTAAAGGACCGACAACACTGAATGTTGGTAAGGATGTGGAGCAATGCAAACTCTGAGACATTAATTTCAGGAGTGCAGAATGCCGTAGCCACTTTGGAAATCTGTCTGGCAGTTTCCCATAAAATTAAACATCCAGCAATTCCACTATGACCCAGCAATTCCACTGCTATGTGTTCCCCCAAGAGAAATGAAAACACATGTGCACAATAAGACTTGTACAAGAATATTCATAGAAGCAGCATCAATAATAGCCAAAAACTGGAAATAACACAAATGTCCTTCAACAGGTGTTCAGATGACCAATTGAGTTATAACAGTACAACAGAATTTACTCATCAAAAAAGAGGAACGAGTTACTGATACGTGCAACAACAGGAATGAACCTTAAAGACATGGTGAAAAAAACCAGAAACAAAAGAATACATCTTGTATAATTCGATTTATATGGAGTCCTGGAACAGGCAAAATTAATTTCTGTTGAAAGAAATTAGGGCAGTGTTGTCCTGAGATCCAGGGAGGACTGAGAGTGGAAGAAGAGGCAGAATGGACCAGAAAGAGCAGGAGGAATGTTTTGGGGGTGATGGAAATGTTTTGTGTCTTGGCAGGGATGTGGGTGACATGGCCATATGTAGTTATGAAAACTCATTAAACTGGACTCTTAAGATCTGTACTTTCACTGTACATTAATTATACATCAATTAAAAAAAAGAAGATCCAACATTTTTAAAACAAGAAGTGGGGAAAATAAAACATGTGCAAGAGCCTAAAAAAGATCAGGATGCAGTTAAGCAGTGATTATTGATAGGTAGGCATCAGTGAAGGGCACCAAATAATGTTGAAATATTTATTTTCATTAAAAATTTGTTTTTTGAAAATGATTTATTTTTCAATGCTACCTATGATTGCTCCTCCCCCTCCCCTTTTGAAGCATGCTTACTTGGAGAAATATGCTAATTTTCTAGTGAGTTTACAATACTGCCCTTAAGTATATACAATTGGTTGGTCAAACCATAAGTATAACATAGTCTGGTCTTTACCACTTATCAAATGGCCCCATCACCTACCTGAGAACCAGGCAGCCAAAAATAAATAAGCACCCAAATGCTAAGCTAGCAGATATAATAGGAAACAATGAATATAATCACAGCATAGAACATTCTCGATTCACCCTTATCCCTTCTGGTGTTTATCTCAACAAGTGGCCTTTTATGTTTTAGGCTCTAATTTTCCTAAAAATATTTTCAGATGCTTTAAACACACACACTGTAACCAGGAGACAATTAAGAAGCTTTCATCAACTTACTTGGTGGACAGTAAATTTAATCTAATTGTAGAACATGCATTCCAAAACTAAATAAGCAGAATGTTAAATAATTTAAATGTAGGGGACACCATTTTTATTGGTGTTAAGAGGGGTAGTCTTGTCTTTCCCTCAGCCCCCTTCCCTGGGCCTAGAAATTACCAAAGCAGGATAACAAGGACAGCATTTGCACAGGGGGCCCAAGTCAGAGATGAGACAAATCATTTTTGCACACTACCTAGACCCTTAACATGAGGAAGCCCATATTGGCAGGGTGACAGGCTGACTGGTCTCTAAGCTGTTCCATTAGTGGGGTCCGAAGCCCTAATTCTCACTCTTATTCAAAGTGAAGCCAATAGATTGCATACCATAGTTGATTAGAAGTTGTTGGGCCCAGGAATAACAAGTGAGAGAGTTAAGGAAAGAATATAGTTAGCGTTCAAGCCCAGATTTTCTCTTGCAAGAGGTTGGTCCCAAGAGTTCACCATTAAACGCCCACACCCTGTTGGAGAGCCAAGTCCCGTTAAATAGAGCAGATGAGTCACATCTGACTCCTTCTTGCTCCCATCCTGCTGAAGGATGTGGACCCCTCACCACCCAAAGCGTGGCCAAGAGTCAATAGCAGCATCACCTGTGAGCTTGTTAGGAATTCAGAATCTCAGGCCCAGACGTCCTGGAACAGAGCCTACATTTCTACAAGATCCCTGTGTGACGCAGATGCACATTGAAGTTGCAGAAATACTAGGGGGAGTTCATTTGCTTTAATTTAAGAAGCACACATATAGCATTTATTATGTGCCAGGCACTGTTCCATGTATTTTATAGATATTAACTGATTTAATCCCCATAGAAATCTTTTGATGTAGGTATTGTTTTCATCTTCATTTCAGTGAAGAGAGCTTTGGGGCCCAGAGAAGTTAAATGACTTACCCAGGCTCTTAACCACTCCATAACATTGTTGAACAATATTTTGTTGTTTAAATGACTCCAGGGAGAAGTAAAGGGTGTTTTGTACATTTTTCTGGGATCCATTTGTATGTCTGGCCACTTAATTCTACTTTGATTTAATAATAAATTTTAACACACTGATTTTTTTATCCTAAAATGTGTAAGGTTGCGGTTACATTTATTTTAAGTGCTTTCCCCAAAAGAACCCAAAGATATTCCTTCTATGTTCTGTAAAATGGCATGCTTGCCTTGTTTTCCCATGGAGGGTTAGAGAACTTGGACACAACTTCAGCGAGGCTTACTATTATTAAATACCCATCTTCACAAATCTGGAAGGATTCCTTGAGCTAATAACATAGTGATAGGAAATGACTGAATCCACAATATGGGAAGTATTAAAACAACTTAGTGTATGATTTATATAAACAAATATGCATCAAACTACAAATAATAACCAGCATTGCTATTGTACATTTCTGCTATTAGTTTGAATCTCTCCCCACAAAAAAATTAGTGGAGCCCTCAGGCACATGGAGCTTAGGGAAATGATTCTGAAACAATATCAAGACACCCACACCTTTGGTTATTCCATGTCTTACAGGAGTGCATAGTAGACCAGTTACTTCCTGTCAGAAGCTCTTTCTATTAACCTCAATAAATGAATGTGCTAAACTTTTTGGTGTGGCATTTACAAAATGCACACAATATCTTTCTGGATTGAATTCTCTGTCTGTGATCCTCTGCAGTGGTGGATTCTAAGATCTCAAGAGGCCATGCTGACTTCTGGCACCATTGAACACAACTCTTAGGATGTGTGCTACATGAAAAAATTGTCCCTTGTGCTGTAGGAAAGCTATTCATGCTAGACTTCCTTCCTGTGTTACTTTATCAAATGTCCTCTGGGTACTGCAGCTGTTAGCATTTCATGTTCCCTTACATTCGGGCAAAAGGCTTAAATAATATTTTAAGTTTTCCCTTGAGAACCTATTTGTTCTTGCCTAAGAACAAAGGTATGACCATAACCAATGGCCCCACTCCAAGTACCTTTTCATCCTCAAACTGGTATTTGCATTGATGGCGCCTAAAATTCTCTGAAACATGTTTTATGAGAGGCAGCCTGGCGTAAGGCGGTGATTTAAAGCTTTGCCTGCATGTGAGAATGGCCTGGAGCATTTTTCTAAAATACCAATGTCCAGATTCCACCCCTGAGATTCTGATTTAATTGGCCTGGGATGAAGCCTGAACTCCAGATTTCTAAAACAACCCCAGCCACTGTAAGGATTAAATGCTGAATGTGTGGCACCAGTGACTGGCACGGTTATTTACTTGACAAATGCCAATTGTCCTCTGTCACTCGTGCCCTCCCAGTTTCTGCTGAGGCAAAAGGAATGCCTAAAACATGATTCTACCTCAGTGGCAGCAAGGTCGGCAAAGCTCATTGGAGTAACTCATTAGAGGAGAAAACGATAGCAGAGGGAGCCATGGCCAGCCACTGACAGGGGATTGTGACACAGAAAGATTTCATTTTAATGCAGGGCAAGAAGTCAGGAGAATGGAGGAAGAAAAAGTCAGATTTAGTAAAATATGATCACCTGGCAACTTTAAAAGGGATCATTGCCAACACTTCTGCTGCCGCGTGGACATTTTGTTCAGAAAAATTGGGGGGTAGAGGAAGTAGAGGAGGTGAAAAATGGGCTCCATTTAGCTTATTATCTGGATTTAAATAGAAAGGTCAAGTCTGAAGTTCAAGGTTAAGAAAGAGGAGCTAATGGAAGTTAGGGAATCTTCTTGGGAGGGAAGATATGAACTACAGTTCCTCTCAAGTCTTAGCCAACACCCTGTCCTCTCTATACATGTCTTAGAAGAAAAGAAAAAAAGACAAAGAACTAATACAGGACAAGCAACTTCATCATTTTATACAATTTCTACAGTAAACACCGTTAGGTAGATATTCACTTCTTCAACATATATTTATTAAGCACCTACTGCATGCCAAGCCTTGTGCTAGGAATATTCTGATTTCACAAGTGATGCATTGAAGCTAAGTAACTTGTCAAAGGAGAGTAAATTACAGAGCTGGGACTTAATCCAAGGTCTGACTCCAAATAACACTTAGAAATGAGAAGGTTCCCAATAGCTGGGGAATCGAGAAGATGTGATATCCCTGATTTGAAGCTCTTAATTATGTCTGATACCCCTCTCCTCCCCACCAGCCTCAACAAGCTTTCTCCTATCTTACTTCATATTTATCTTCAAGTGCCAGCTTCTATGTCCCCTTCTTCTAGAGGCCTTCTCTGACCCCCACATGAGCTGGGTTTCCATTGTAGATCTCTGGCAGCTTGTGCACACACTGCGTTATGACTGTTTGCTTGTCTGTCTTCCTCACTGGACCAAGAAATCCCCAAAGACAGAGGTTACTCATGATTCATATATGTAACCACAAGACTTTGCATAATGCCTAACAAAGATTCAGGATGGAAGGAAGGGAGGGAAAGAGAGAGGGAGGGAGGAACAAATGAACAAATGAATGAAGGAAGGAAGGAAGGAAGGAAAGGGTGGAGGAAAGAAAGGAGGGAGAGAGGAAGGATTTCAGTGAAGTTTCATTGAAGTCTTCTTAAAAGAGATGAAAAATTGAGCTTGATATGAGATATGAATCAACAAAGGAGGAAGTGAGTGCTCACTTTCCCTTGCTGGGAAATCAGTTCAAGGAAAAGAGGGTGGGCTTGTAAAGAGAGCCCATCGGGCTACCACCTGGCTTGGAGGGAAGTTTTCAGGCTGAGCTGAGAAGGAGTTAAGAGTTTAAGGTCTGAGGATGCCTTGCAGGATTAATGAGCATCCAGCCACAGGACAGGTAACCACGGAGCGCCCACTGTGAGTGAGGTGTCCCCCTCCACAGAGCACACGAGACCAGCACCAGCCCCGTTGTCACGGAGCTCCCAGTCTCACAGACTAAACCTGTTCTGAGAAACAAAATGAAATCAATTAAGGTCCTCACCCAGGGAGTGACGCAATTTAAGTGGAGTTTGAGGGCCATTTATCTTGTTCAGAGTGAAGGATGACCTGGAATGAGGGAGAAAAAGAGGAAAGAGGGGAGGTGGGGAGAGAAAAGGAAGAGAAAAGGGGTAGGAAATGATGAGAAGCATAAACTAGACTCTTAACTCTGTAACGGCAAAGCCTTATTCTGTGTTGTTCAGTCTCATGTCAGTCTGTTCACCAGTGTGTCCCCAGCACCCAGGACAGCACCTGACCGTGACAGCAGCTCCAGAAATATTTATGGGATGGAATGGAATGGAGTGGGGTGGGGTGAAATTGAAGAGAATTGAGGGAGGGCAGTAGAGGAGCCCTGATCTGGGTGTCATGGTGTCTGTCCAGTTCTTCTTGATTCTGTGTCGACCAGCCAAGGGATCAAGCACTTTGAGTAGCTTCCTTGTTTTTCATTTCCTCATCTGTTGAAATGGCGGAATTCCAACTTATACACTAGTTTTCCATAGAACTTGAATAGTCTATATGGTTAAATTAAAGTCTGCATGGTCAGCTAATTTTGGACAACACAAGGTTGAATAAATCTAAACAGGTCTTTTGACTGTGGGATGCCTCAGATCCTTGAACATGTCTGCGTGAATCAGGAAGCCGCAGAGACAGGTAATGTATGCTGTGGTTCCCAAACTCATTTGGCTGCAGAACCCCGACCCTCATTTTATTTATTTTTTTTTTCATTTTTCAATCTTACAGAACTAATTTCAGTAAACACTATGCTAGATGATCTCCAGGGCCTCTCCAGCTCAAACGATCTGTGACCTCATCCAAGTTCACCAAGACAAGGATGACCATGTAGATTTGAGACTAGCAAATAGCCTGTTTTCACTGGCAGGAGAGAAGAGGAGGCCCTTGTTTGCAAGATGGAACAAAGTGTAGTCGCAAGGAGACTTCAAGGTCCAGTGAAGATGTCTGCGATTGCTATGCGAGATGAGACCTGGAATTTCACTCAAGAAAAACAAGCCCTCTGCTGTGTGAGGCATTGATATTCTGGCACGGTTTTTAATTTCCCGTCTCTGGGATTAGGTATGTCAGAGAGGAATCCTTTGGCCGCCTTCTCTCAATACATCCCAGAGCTTTTATTTTGTTACCAATTTCCCTACATTGTGTGCTTTCTTTGAGAATCATAACCGTGTGAATATTTGACAATTGAATGGCACATACATCTCGAAACATACAGTTTTCCCCAGAGCTGCATTTCATACTATAATCCGAGGTGATCTCAGTTGCCAGAAACACTCACGCCGTTAATGGATTTGGGGGGAAGATGCTGGTAATGAGATTTTTCAAATGCAACTTGTTTTGCTTTCAAATGCAGGGTGAAATCCAACAAAATATTACCTTAGACACGCTGGTGTAGTAAGTCTGGCTAATCAAATGAATGCTTGATGTGTGTTTTTTTGTAGGCCTCTGCTCTTTCAAACAAAAGCTAGAAAAGGTTCGATCTTATTATTTCAGATGGGATGAGTCTTGAGCCCTGGAGTGGAGTAATTCTTCCATATCCTAGGGTACATGCTGAGCTTCTTCACTTCCACAATCTTGAGACGTTGATTTATTGCATTCATTCATTCATTCAACAAATATTTAAAGAGAGCCTACCACGTACCGAGAACTGCATTGTGCACTGAGTGGTATAGCAGATCAACAAAATAACAAGGTCTCTGCTGCCACAGGGCTCACTACCTGGCAGGGCATATATACACAGTAAGCAAGAAAACACCTCATTTAAATGTCAGAAGGTCATAACAGCCTTGGAGAAAAACAAAGCAAGATAAAGGTTACACAGTGATGGGGTGGGTCCTATTTTAGTTACTGTGTCAGAGAAGTTACTATCTCTATGACATTGACTTTTGAGCACAGACCTCAAAGAAGAAATCAGAGGCCAGTGGCTGCTTCGGGCCCCAAAATGCTCTTGAGTGATAGAGCTGAGCTTTGTTGGACTCTACGTCGAATGCCCTTTCCACGGCATCACTGGTCCTCACTGGAAACCAGAGAGAATGATCAGGGCAAGGCAGGAAGTTGGAGATGCCAGATCTGATGCTGGATCCAGAGGAGAGAGATGCCGGGATCTAGAAGGGGCGATGCTAAGATATAAAGAAAGAAAACTCAGGAAGGGCCCAGGCTGACAGAGCACAAGGAAGATGAGCAGTGTACCTGGACCCATCAGTCTGGCCTCTCCCTTGCCTCACATTCAACAGGCCACAGCTGGGCGCCTCCTCCTGTCCTCAGAGCCAGCCCCTCTGCCTGGCTTTCCCAGCTGCATGGATGGCAAACAGTGCCTCTCCACTCACCCAAGTGTGGCTCACTACGTCGACTTTGGTTCCCTCCGCTCTGCACTTGGCACACCCTCGGGACCTCCTTGGAAGCACGTGTGAGTATGAACACCCTGACCCACCAGGAACTCCTTCACTGCCAGCTCTCTTCCTTGATCGTCAGGAAGTCCATTCTCTGTTTGGGAGCTAGAGTAGAGGAATTGCTTGCCAATGAGCAAATAATCTCATGAGAGTGGAAAGACCAGCCTCTTCTCTTCTCTTCCATACATGTGCCATTCTTCCTACACCAAGATGGGACAGCAGAGCCCCTTCCAGAAGGACTATCTCTAGATCTGCATTCCAAGTGTGTATGGAGATAGCAAAGGGCCCTGTGGTCTGATCTCAGCTGGTTTGTGGTTCTGAGTACTTTGTAATTACATAAGTCTCTCTGCCTTTCCCTGTAACTGTAAGCTGCCCAAGAGAAGAGAGTAGGAAAGTTCACACTCTACATCCAACTCTTGCACAGTCCCTGGAACATAACAGTGCTCACATGTGAATGAATTAGATGGGAGAGATGAATGAAGCTTAATTCTTCAAACCAAAGGTCTACAGCAGTGGCCTGTGATGCACTGTACCCCATCCTCTTGGCCCCCCTGATTTCAGCACCGCTGTGATGGACAGTTCTCTGGAGGGCATCAGTGTCTTCCTTCGAGGGGACCCCATAGAAGGCTACTTGGCTGACTTATAAGCAAGAGGAAAGACAATGGAGTCAGTATGCCCAAGGACACATCTCAACCACTGGGGGACACAGGTGAATAGACACAATTTCTCACCCTCCCCATCTTATGTGGGACAATTCTGCAGTGTGTTCTCCACTGTTTTTCAGAGGGTCACAAGTAGGACTGAGATCCACCACCCTCATTGATAACCAGCTTGTTCATGTGCCCTTTTTTTGGCTTTCTTCCCTTCCCTGTCTTGCCTTCTCTCCTCTGTCACTGCACATCCTTGGGTCACCTTCCAAATAAACCACCTGCACCCAGATCCTTGTCTCCAGCTCTGATTTGGGGAAAACCCAAATGAATGGTCTAATAGGGACTCCATTTGTTGAGCCTGTTCAACCCTCTTGTGGTCAGAGTTTGTTTTATTTGGTTTTTCTGGTGTTTTATCTAACCTCTGAAAACTCCTAACCACAACCCTCTCTTCCTCACCCTCCTGTGGTCACCAAACAGTGTCGCTCAACATCACAAGTTCAACCATAATTTCTGACATATTTTTCTTCTCAGACAGGAAAATTGAATGAACTTACTACTTGACACAAATAGCATCTGGGGTACTTCCCCCAGCCCCCAAATCTGGACATTCGGGAGCCATATGGAAACACTTATCAAACACTTCAGAGAACACAATCTTCTTGAAATTATATTATAATCTCTTTCAAAGAGGCCAGCAGAATAGAACCCAGTAGGGCACCACTTTCAAATATGGCTATTTGAGAAATGATAGCTATTGCTCCAGAAATACTTCTTCACCCTGCTGCTGTGCTGCCTGGATAACCCAAGATTCTCTGAAGCAACAGGATGCAGAGATCTGACAACAGAAAAGAGACCTGGCCGAGGAATCCTTTCATTCTTGTTTCCGCAAGACTCCATCTTTCATCTACGTGAGTGGTGAGTCCAGAGGAGCGGAAGTAGCTCTATTGAAGTGCCGCATCTGAACCAGATGCTGGGCGTTAACAGAGCAAATGCTTCTTAGAGAGGAGTTGAAAACTCAGCTGGAGAGAAAGAGAGAGAGGAAAAGTGCTTTGCATTTTGGTGGGCTCAGTGTAGAACATACTGGAGCCTGTGGAAGGGAGAGTCTGGGGAGGAAGGGGCTTTGTGTAGCTCACACTATCTATCAGTGCCATCCCAGAGTCCCTCAGAGCACTCTGGGGTCATGTGCCCACATTCCCATGCATTCCAGTGTCTTTCTCCATCTCTCTGCCAGAATGCTCTTGCTGGTTGCTAGAGCATTCTTGACCCACATACAAGACAAGCTGGAGTGTAGGGGAGTTAATGCTTCACATGAAACCCTCAACTAATGATGGAAGTTTATGAATAAATGCCCCAGTTTCCTTGGCCCCCAGTAGGGTAATCCCAGGTATATCTCATACTCTCTTCTCAGGGTTCCCAGTGAGTATGAACCCAGTTGCTCATAGCAGAAAGTCTATCATTGACACCCTGTTTATTAGCTTTGCTCTCTTCCATGTCTCACCACTTTCTTATAATATTTCTTATAAACCCTGTGTACCCAGTATCTGTCTTAGTATCTGCTTTTAGGGAGAACCAAAGATGCTGGAGAAACTAGTCCATTAGTAAGGAGGCCCTCAGTATCCTGAGGTGTTCAAAAGGTCTTGTTTCTAACAAGGGTCAGTATCAAAGAATACTTCCAGCAATGTGGGGGAGGAAGTGGTAAGCCTCTAAGGGAAGAAACTAACTGGCCTCCAAAGAAGGCACTTTACCAGTACAACCTTGTCCATAAAGTTTGGATGCACAAATGCTTCCCAAGAAAAATATGCGTTCGAGCCCCCTGTGTTAGTCTTCTTGGGCTACCATAACAAAGTATCATAGACTGGGTAGCTTAAACAGCAGAAATTTATTGTCTCACTGTCCTGGAGGCTAGACGTCTGAGATCAAGATGTTGACAGGACTGGTTTCTTCTAAGACCTCTCTCCTTAGCTTGTAGATGGCCCGTGTTCTCTGTTTCTTCACATGGTCTTCCCTCTGTACACATCTGTGTCCACATTTCTTCTTATAAGAATACCAGGCATATTGGATTAAGTCCCACCCATCTGACTACATTTTACTTTAGTTACCTCTTTTTTGGGGTCTTATCTCCATATAGAGTCACATTCTGAGCTACTGAAGGTTAGGGCTTCAACATGTAAATCTGGTGGGGACACAGTTCAGCCTACAGCTGACCACAAGAGACGCCCACCTCCAAGCTGACCCAAGAAAGACTCTTATTCCACCATTTTCCAAAGTCCTGGATGCAGCAGCTCTTAGTTAAGGAGAAAAGCAATGATGAGGCCAAGAAGATGAAGGATAATGAGCCCTAAAATGAGCCCATCAGATATGAGGAGGCGGCGGGAGGGGTGGGTGTGAAGCCTAAGCCACCGCAACTATTCGACCCACCAGTGGGTCTGGTCTTATTTCTATGGAAATGAGCTCATTATTGCTAAATCTTTTTTCCAGCTCCTGGTTGATTCATGAAGTGGTTTCAAATGTTGATAATCACTTCATGAATCACTGACGAGCACAAGAGCCAAATATCTGGCACTTGAGATTGCCGCGTCTCCTGATGAGTATCCCTGCCATGATGTGGGGTGTCCTTCTCCCAGCAGCCAGGTGTGCAGACTGGAAAACCCCTCATTTATATGCCAACACCTCCTGCTCCAGTAATCCCACACTGGCCATTTTGTCAGGCGTTGAATCTCCCTCAAACATTTAATGAACATTAATGAGTGAATTATCCTGAAAGATCATCTTGAAACACTCACAACATTGGGCATGAAGTGATCAGCCATCAAGTTCTGCGACATTGTTTCCAGGGGAAGTGAAGTGGTGTTGCGCAGAGGGCATCAGGGCGGCCATGTTTCTGCCCAAAGGGGAATCTGCTTCAGCACAGACTCTACACAAGATGTGGCCATTCCTTCAAGGCAAGCAGAGCATACCTGTCTCTCAGACAGACTAGTCTTCAAAGAAAACATAAACTAGAGCAACACATTGGAGAGAGATACAGAAAGCTTCCACCTTGCACTTGGGTATTAGAGAAACACAAAAGATAGGCTTCCTGAATTCTTGAGATGCAGAGGTCCCTTAAAACCCAAGGCACGCAAGTGTTCTTGCCAAATCCCTTCTGGGCTCACTCCCTCATTTCATCTACCTCACCTCGCCTGCCCAGCCACCCCACAGAAGAGCACCTGCCAGCACCTCTGCTTTTCTTTTCTGCTATATGGTCCTCCTGGCACTTATCACCCCATGCCATGTTCTAGATCCACCTATTGGCTTACTCTCTGTCTCCTCTCATGAGCAGGTAAGCTCCACAATGCAGGGATCTCTGTCTGTCCTCTTCCCTGCTACAGCCTCATGTTCTAATACAGCACTTGGCACATAGAGTAAGTGCTTCATAAATATTAGCAGAATGAATGAGTGGCTTGAGTATCACAAGAACTGCATTGAACAGAAAGAAGAAAATCCATGGAACTTGAAGGAAGAAGAATGCCGTCTGGGTGATTGCTTCTCCCTCTATCCCGGGCACACATTTATGGGTCTCTTGAATCCTTGGTGAGAAGGAGTGAGGGTCCAAAATCGGTGTCAGATGGGTTCATCGCACACAAGTCTGTATCTAGTTCTCATGCCGGTGTAGACTGAGGCACACTTCACATATCATGCCAAAGCCTTCACTAACTCTAAAGAAAAGATCTCCCTCTAGATGCCGTAACAGAGCCAAGCCATGACTGGGTAGACCCCAAATGACTCCTGGAGTCCAGACCCAGGTGCCCAGAGTGGGTACCACCAGGCCCTGAAGGATAATCCACTTAAGAGATTTTTGCAAAAGCCCAGCTGGATACACAGAGTCTAGGGCTTTGTGCCGCACAGGTGAGGGTGAGGAGGGCTGGTTTGGCCAAGGCCAGGGGCAGTGGGTGCAGAGGTGGGTGGCGGGCACAAGGAGGCACTGCCCCAGCCCCTCCTGCAGGTTTCCCTCCCCACTGCACCCTCCCGTGTGACCTCAGAGGGGATGAACCCCACTCCCGACCCAACAGACGATGCTACACAAGCACCTTCCTTCCCTACCCGCCTCTCTCCTCCCACTTCCTTCCTGGTATCCAGCAGCCAGTCTCCCCGCTGTATTTTTTTCCTTCCCTGTAACATACAAAGCATCTCTTCTTTGTGATTTACAAGGATCCTCCAACTGAGCCCCAGCTGACACCACTCATCCTCCCACCAGCCTCCGCCTTCCCGCCAGCCTCCAGAGCATCTCCACACCCCTCCCGAAACCACAGCAGATGCATTCTTCAGATGCACAGCCTCCTCACCAACCGAGCCCTTATCTCAGTCTGGTTTTCAGCTTAAAATAAGTTTCCAAAAACCCTCTTTTGAAAACAGCCTCCCTCCCTGCAGTAATATCCAGGTTGGGTTTCCAACTATTGTCTCATCAAACCAGGGACTGCATTTGACTACATCACCTCCCAGCCTGCGTCAGCATGCCTTTGATGGCAAATATCTTATCTCTGATCAGTTTACTGGGTTATGGACCCAAATTTCGTCCACAAAACATCAGACCAAGAGAAGCTTCACAGGCGCCAACTCACAGCAATGCCACGGTGCTTTAATAAACCTCAGAGACCGTTTCCTGGAACTCTTCAGAGCCCGACAGAGCCTGGGTTCTAATCTACCATCTCAAGGCAAAACTAAATTTAAGTTTTATTTCAAAATACTGGAAGGTGACTATTAGTGTTAAGCAAGCTAATAGAGATAATTTCAACAAACAATTATTATAAGCCTACTACGCTCCAGCCATGTGAGATGGCCATAGACTCTGTCTTTATGTGTCTCACACACAGTGGGAGGACTAGGAGAAAAAATTAAAAATTAATTGTTTACCATTTGATACGATAAGTGCAATATACTATGAGTACGTGAAAGGGACTCAGCTGACTGGGTGATACCTGAACTGTGTTTTTTGTTAAACACAAGAGTAGGGATTTTTTCCTAATTAAAAATTATGTTAAAAACCCCAATGCTGTGTCTCTGTCTCCTCATCTGTGAAAGAAGGAGGCTAATAGTACTTGTCGAAGAATTGTCATGAAGTTTAACATGATTCCTAATATTAATAAGCATAGAACAGTGCCTGGAGTATACTAAGCAGACACCATCCTAAGTGCTTTATAGACACTTGTGATTTTTACCCTCAAGACAGCCTCATGAAGAAGGAACTATTATCTTCGTTTTACAAGGGAGGAAACCGGGGCTTCAGGAGTGGAAGGTTGTTCATAGCACAAATGCATCAGGGACAAGTGAATAGCACAGACAGGCCTCTGAAATGAGGTGAAGAAAGAGAGTCTACTGGCTGGAATATCCCTGGAAGGCTTCTTGGAAGAGGTGGCATGGCATCCGGGCTTTAAAGAACAAGGAAAGTGCAGGACAGCCTTTTCAGAATACTTACAATGGGGGTGAAAGCAGAGAGTTGAGAAGATGGATGAATGCTACGGAATGAAAAGACCAGTGTTGCAGGGTCCTAATCTGTCCTGGGCCTGGAATACTCGGCCAAGGTGTCTGAAGACACTTCCTCGGCGACAGTGCGTCCATCAAGGCTGCGGGCAGGAGCAGAAGCAGCACGTGCGGATAGTCACCCACTCACTTGGTCAACAAAGGTGCATCAGGAGCCCTCTTCAAGTGCCAGTGTACACCTTGGACATTTCCACTGTCCCCTCCTGGACAGGTCCCCAGGGAGGGGAGGAAACAGAAACAAATGAGACATGCCCAGCGGTCAGGGACGCCTGCTCCAGCCCAGAGCTTCTCAGACTCTACGGTGCATCTCAGTCCCCTGGGAAGCAAGCGTAACACAGACAGCTCTGATTCAGGAAGTCTGCGGTGCGGCCTGAGAATCTGCATTTCTAACACATTCCCGGGTGATGCCGCTGCTGCCAGGCTACAAGCCACAAACCACACTTGGAGGAGCGAGAGTCTAAAATGTTTGGTTTTTTCCTAGTCTCATGATAGCGATCCCAGCAAGCAGCATAACGCCTGGCCCAGAGTGAGTGCTTGAACATTTATAGAATCAAAGAGGTTTAATCACTCTCACTCTTATTGTCATTGAGTTTGATTAAGCAGGTCCCCTCCCCACCACATGGCACGGGTCGTTTGTTCTTCCTTGCTACATCTTCCCACAACCCAATTAACAGAATCCAGCCTCTCTCACGCAATCTTTATGGATGGCTTTAAACAACCAGGTCCCTTTCTTTTAATTACACAAATGACACATGTCTGTTGAAAAAAAGAGGGAGGGGGAAGAATAAGAAGAAACTACAATCTGAAATACATCCCTTTAGATTCTGTGTGTTACAAAAGTTTCCTATAGTGCACATTTTTGGCACAAAATATAGTGAACTTAAGGAAAAAAAAAAAAGAAAAAGCAAGGTCCATACTGAAGAAACTACGGACAAAATATTATAATGTCTGTGATTTGCTTTGAAATGATCTGGTGACGGGGGAAGTCTGAGAACAGAGATAGAACATAACCAGCCATATGTTGGTAATTGTTGAACTATATGATGGTTCTATGTGAGGTATATTTTATGATTCTCTTGCTTGGTCGTGTGTTGGTAAATTTCCAGAATAAAACTTACAAAATAAAAGCCATGTCCGTATGAGATCCAAGAGGAGGATTCTCAGACAGAGACGGAGATGGAGGGTGTTTAAAGTTACTATTTGGCACCCAAAGAAAGAACAATGCTTCATTTAGGACTATTCAGCCTGTCTGCTTCAACAAAATCAAGTTCCTTGAGCTCCTAAATTGAAATGGAGTCATCTGTCTTTATTACTTCCTGTCCTGTCAGAATGGATTTGCATTTTAAGTGCACGCTCAACGTCACGTCTAGATTGGAACTAATTGAGACATTGGAGAACGTGGAGGCACACCCTAGCCTCACTGGGGACAACGTAGGGTTTGCACATTTGGAGCCCTGCAGGCGGATTGGGGGGCTGCGGAGCAGGGGCACAGACCTGCCCTGTCTGTACCTTGTATAAACTTTGGGCGTGTCTTTTCCTCCCTCTGAGCCTCAGCTTCCTAACCTGTAAGAAAAAAAGGATTTGAACCCAATGAACTTTCCAACTTCTCTCTGTTTGAAAATAACTAGGTTCTACTCTGGGAACGATTTTCACTACTCTGCTTTGCAATATGCAAATCAGCCGAATTTGGTAATTGGACAGAGCTGATGGGAACAATTTAATAAACTTTGATAACATTGCACAAAGTAATTGTTCAATTATTTCAAACGGTTCAGTTCAGGAAGTGCAACAGGGAGGGGTCCGTAGAAATTACCTTCACCTGTTAATCATCCCGTCCAGTAGAAGCCAAATGAGAGGGAAGACTGTGTAGGGGGTGTCTTTGTTTTAATTCTGATTAACTGTACTTTCATCTGAACATTTTTAAGCTGTGCTTTGGTCTTCCTCCTATGGATGTTGACTGAGTTCTGATATCAGGATTTTAATTAACACCAGGTAGAGAAGGGGAAGCCGGGATGACACGCTATTACTTCTGTTTGATTTAACGTCAATGCAGGGGACACTTCTCCGATGTGCTGTTGAAATTGTCTTATCTTGTGCATTCCAAGGATGGCTGTTTCATGTAAATGTCATTTCTGCTGTCCAAAATGTTACAGCACACGCCAGCACAATAGAACTACTGTCTTGTTCTAAGAGACACGAGGGACCCCGCAAGCTTTTGATCAAAGGCACGATTCAAACATCGAAGTAATATCTCTTCTGTTAAATTTAGGAATCAAGAGTAAAGGAATGGACACTGCGGCTTCAGCAAGAGCCTCGCCTTCTATCCTGAGAAGTGCCTGAATTTTCAAGGCTTAATCTGTCTGGAAAATACTGGCTGGGAAGAGGCAGCATAATGACTAGAGGTAGAGGTACATTTATTGCATTGTGTGGTTAACACACTTGCATTCAGTCTCCATCTGTTCATCTGCCTCATGCAGCCTTCTCTTCCAGAACTAGAAAGCTGGAGCTACCATGATACCCACACAGAGGCAGTGGCTGAGAGCCTTTGGAGTATGATGGACCTGGGTTCAAATCCATGCTGTACCACTGGCCAGCAATGTGACATTACATGACTTACCTCGATCCATTTTTTCACCTACAAAATTGAAAAAATAATATTTGATGCACAGATATATATGTATTGTGGTACGTTCCTACAATGGAATATTTCACAGGAATAAAAAAGTGAACTATTGATAAACACAACAAAAACATTGTGTCAGGGAAAAGAAGCCAGACACTAAAAAGTATCTATTGTATTATTCCATTTGTATGAAGTTCTAGAACATAAGACTATAAGCTATGGTCTTAGAATTCAGAATAATGTCCATCTGGGCTGGGGTCAGCGATGACTAGGAAGGGGCATGGGAGGACTTGCTGAAGGGACAGAGTGTTCTGTATCTCACTCAGGGTGGTGGTCACACAAGTGTGCACACATGAAAAGAGTCACTAGGATATATTCTATGACATGTCCACCTCAATTAAAAATATGGCATCAAAAACATCCTAATATCTCATATGTAGAATTGCCATGAAGATGAAATGGAGATAGTTGATGGAACGCATCTGGCATGGTGGCTGGGCTGAGCAGATAAACAGTGCATGATGACTAACATTGTCATTTATGTCATCCTTATCAGCACTGTTAGCATTTTAGTGGAGTTGCAACTGACCCTGAGATTGGGGTCTGAAGTTCAAAGCATAAGACAAAAAAAAATCTGTTAAAATTGACCTCCAAGTATCCCTTAAACTGTCATAAACCACAGTTTGCCTTATTTGGTGCATACAGCCCTGTTCAGGAAAAGATGTTACTATGCATAACGATTCCATCAGGGGCCAGATGTGATAAAGACACTATATATAAGAAGCGCACCTCTGTAGACACCAGGATCACGACCAGGGAAGCAACGCGTAAGAGCCTCACAGGTACTATGACAGAGAGCAGAGAAGCATCATCGCTGTCTCTCACGCATGCCTGGAAACGCACTCGCTGAGAATAGCAGGCACAATCACCAACCCACGTAAGTTGCTCTCTCTCCTCTCCTGCCGTCTTCATCTCTCTCTCTCCCATTGAATTTGCATCAGTTAACTGAGAATGAGATGCAACTTCACTGCCCTGTGTTTCCAGGCCCCCATCCCCTCCACTGAAATACTGATAAGCCCTGTCTGGTCTGGCTCAGGGCGGTTTCCCAGTTCCCAAAAGAGAAGAGATGGGAAGTTGACATCATAGCCAGGCTGTATAGGATTTTACTTGAAAGGATAGTAATCATTAAACACAATGGATTTGGTAAATCCAATGTATTTCATTTCATATTTTGGGTTGTCTTCCATGTTCATTTCATGTTTGGCATGCTTTACAGATTCTTGGGTACTGTTGGATGATAGATCCCCAGATCTGGGAGACCACATGACCAGTACATCTTGGATTCTAGCGCTCACAGTGGACGGATCCAATAAACAGCTGCCCATCACCAAGCCCTAGAGCACTCCCCTGCGTAATGGAGCCCAGAGAGGACCATAGAGAAGGCATGTTATCACCAGGGAAGCCTGGCTTTGGAATGCAAACCTGCCCCTGCCCCTGTGAATAGGAAC
This sequence comes from Lepilemur ruficaudatus, assembly GCA_963574885.1. Taxonomy (NCBI): domain Eukaryota; kingdom Metazoa; phylum Chordata; class Mammalia; order Primates; family Lepilemuridae; genus Lepilemur; species Lepilemur ruficaudatus. Next base: position 23,220 of record CAUYRT010097504.1, read on the forward strand.
CAAGTAGCCAGCAGAGCATGTTGCCCAAGGCGCTCATTCTCGGTAACACCAGTGGGCTCCAACTCTTCTCTCAACACTGTACCAGACGTCCCATTAACCCAATTGCAGAGCCACAAGGGAGGCCTGGACAGGTGTTAAATTACCTTTCGTCACCTCACACGTGTGCAAGATGCACTGCAAAAGCACATGCCACGTCTCCCGAAGCAGGAGACTCTGCCAGGGATTTTCTCTGAGCACCAGGATCAGGAGACTGTATCACTTTTGACTTAGAAATGACCTGGATCAAGGGCCTGGCTTTCTAAGCATGACAGGATAATAAAAATATTCTCTGACAGTGTGTCCGTGTGAGATAGATGACACTGAGGTGAGCTCTGGAGCTAGAAGAATGAATGTCACCCCTTCTCTCATCCAAAAGCTACTTATCACACCCAATAACATGCCCAGGCTGGCACAGGGGACAGCAGGGGAGTCAGAAAGCAATAATGATTATAAAAAGAATCTGAAATCAATCACACCTACTCTCTAGGTGTTTAAGGCTGGGGTGAAAAGAAGGAACATGTGAACACAAGCAAGTAAAAGTTCAAGGCTATTCAATTACTTCCCACAAACCTACACTAGGTGTCCGTCATGGACCAGGCACTGCGCTCCCTCTGGAGAATCAGAATGAGTCTGACATGGTCACTGTCTGCAGGGAGCCACATGCTGGCCGAGGAGCTGGACAATTAAAATCACAATGCAGGGTGATGAGAGGAGGGTAATAAAGGTGTATTGAGAGCCTGCAGAAGCACAGAGACCTGAGCTATGATTCACACCCAAGTGTGTCCAGGGAACATCGCCTTCTGTCTCGTTGATTAAGTAGGACTCAGCCAGGGAAGCGGAGTAGGGAAAAGACATTCTAGGCACAGGGAATGGCTTTGAGCAATGGTTGGACAGCTGGACAGCCTGAAAAGTGCCATGGGGAAAGTCTGGAATGGGAGGCCAGTGTGGGTTATGAAGGGCCTCAGGCCAGGCTTAGAGCCTGAAATTTGCCCAGTGGGTGAAGAGGAAAGGGGAGGTGAGAGGTCTGCCGGCATCAGCGTGAGGTGTGGGCTGGAAGGCAAGAGGCAGGAGGTAGGACCGTAGGGTGAAGGCAGAGCAGTGGGAGACAAAGGGACAGAGCTCGCAGGCAGCTTCCTGGAGCGTCTGGAGCGGAAAATGTCTCCAGCCTATTCCCTCATGCAATGCTGACTCCCTAAAGATCTATCAGCACCCGATTCCCAGGCACCACAAGAAGTGACAAATTCCTCCCCTGTGTCTCAGTCCACTTGGCTGCTATAACAAAATATCCTAGACTGAGTGGCTTATAAACCACAGAAATGCATCTCTCATGGTACTGGAGGCTGGGAAGTCCATTGCCCCAGCAGATTCACTGTCTGGTGAGGGCTATCTCCTGTAGCCTCATGTGCCAGAAAAGGGGGCAATCCTCCTGGCTCAGCCTCCTGAGTAGCTAGGACTACAGGCACATACCATCATACCTGGCTAATTTTTCTTAATTTTTTTGGTAGAAATGGGGTCTCACTACATTGCCCAGACTGATCTCAAACTCCTGGGCTCAAGCAATCCTCCTGCCTCAACTTCCCAAAGTGCTGGGATTACAGATGTGAGCCACCATGCCTGGACCCACCACTGTATTTTGAAAGCCCATAACTTGTTCGATTTCAAAGACTCACAACTGGGGAAAAAGTTTGCCACCGAATGAATTACACCTTGAGTTTAACCCATATGTGATTTAGATTGTATTTACATGAGACTTTACACAGTAGATTTGTTTAGTTGATGCTGCAACAAGCTAAGACTTTTGGGGCCATTGGGATGAAATGAATATATTTTGTATGTGAGGACATGAATTTTGGGGGGGGAATGCTATGTTTGGAATGTCTGTGTCCACCCAAAATTCACATTAAAATCTAATCCCCAATGCAACACTATTAAGAGGTGGAACCTTTAGGAGGTGATTAGGCCATAAGGGCTCTGCCCCCATGAATGGATTAGTGCCCTAGAAAAGGGCTTGAGAGGGCGAATTCATCCCTTCTGCCAGGTGAGGACATAGCACTTGTCCCCTCCGGAGGACGCAGCAACAAGGTATCATCCTGGCAGCAGAGAGAGGCCCTCACCAGACACTAAATCTGCCAGCACCTTGATCTTGAACCTCCCAGCCCCCCGAATTGGGAGGAATAAATTTCTGTTCTTTGTCATTGACCCAGTCTCAGGTATTTTGTTCGAGCAGCTGAGACTCTGCCATGGCGGGACTAGAAGATGAGTTGTATGCGTGGGAGGTAAGAGGATGGATACAGCAGCCGGGATTCCATTACTGTCTGTTAGCTCAGTGTTGTCTTCTAGGGGGAAGCAAAGGACCAGGACATGCTTAAGGACAATGGACACACCCCTACTGCCTAGCAGAGGAGACAGCCACGCAAAGGTGCACAGCAGAGCTTAACACGGCAGTTAGCAAGGGTTCAGACAAAACCCCAGGTGTGTGGCAAGGGAGGAGAGAGCTTGCAGGCATGGGGGACCAGCCAGGGAGAGATGGTGGCAGGGTTCTGTCAGCCAGGACAAGGAATTGAATTTCACCCTGTCAGTGAAGTGGGGAGACCACTGATGGTTTAACCAAGGGAATGGCTCGTGCAAGTGTTTGGGAAAGACTGCAGGGTGCCTAGTGGCTTGGGAGTCAGATCCAGCATGTGTTGCGACTCTTAGCTCTTCCTCTTACTGGAGATGTGACTCTGGGCAAGTTATTTAACCTCTTGTTTCTCATGAGCAAAGTGAGGATATCAATACTGCACCTACTTATATCAGTGGCTTGAAACTAGTGGGACAATCTATTTAAAGGCCTGTCACAGTTACAAGTCTTTAATAAAATGATCCCTATAGTCTTCCATATTTTTTTCTAAGTCGCAAATGCACAGACACAAACCTGAGTGGCTGCCTCCCAGTGACTGCCCCCAGGGCCATGCCTGTGCCTGTAATTCCCTAAGCAGCCACACCTCTCCCTGCAGCTGTGCCCCATACTCACAATGCCTCCCTAGCCACTGTGATTGGTCCAAGGCTTGGACACATGACCCAAGTCCATCCAATCAGAGTTCCCTTGCCCAGAGACATTTAACTGATGCTGCAGAGCAGATCCCTTTTCTCTCACTGGTGAAGCTTTGGAAATGCAAAGCTGGAAGCTGCAGGTGACCTTGCAGATACAGAGGGAATTCACAAGGAGAGAATGAGGCTAAAGACAGAGATGACAAGTGAAGGGACAGTCCTCAGGGTGTCTGAGGACCTAATTCCCGTTCCCGGGCTCCATGGACTTGCCCTGGTTCCTGGCTTTTTGTGGCCTGATTTCTCATCTTGTCCTTTAATTCTACAAGCCGTCCTAATGGCCTTCCAATAAATCCTATTTTGGGCTGAAACCAGGTCAAGTGTGGTGTCCGTGATTTGTTAGCCCCCGTTAGAGCTCTGCAACAACCCATATTTCCCCAATACACATCGGACAAAGACTTTGTTTCTTTATGATTTGAGGAACATTAATCTCTAAAGACTAAAACAGATATAAAGAGGAAATCAAGGTTCATTGTACACTTAATGAACCACCTTTATTAAAAAGACTAAAATGACATAAAATTAACTCTGTCCCAGAAAATCCAGGATGTGTGGTCAGTACCTCCATCCTCCCTATCTGATCGGCCCACTTGGGTGCAGTAAATCCTCAAAGGTTGATAAACATTGAATATTCTTCATTTATATTTATTGTCCATTCTAAAGTTGATGTTTCCCATTGGACATTTAATCACAGATTGCTTTGTTTAGCATTTTCGCCGTTCAGAGGAGCACATCAGAAATTGATTCCGTAATAGAATGAGGTAGAAGATGAAACTCAAATTCAACTACAAGTATTTGGACTTCTCCTCCCGCCCCCCCCCATCTCCCCCAGGCACCTTTTTGCCTTTGTGGTTTGGACACTTCATTCCCTAAAGTGAAAGGTAAGGGCTTTGAGACAGAAAACCAATTGCATTGCTGGAATCCAATCAACGACCATGTCCCAGCGCAAAGGGCCAGTCCAAAGTGGCTCAGCATCCATCTCTCTGCACCTCCCAAGCACTACAGCCCACCCAGGTCAGACTCAAGGAGGCTGGTTCTTTGTTCCCAACTAGTGTGAGGCTGACAGGTAAAAAAAAAAAAAAAAAAAAAAAAGTTTCACCGGGGCAGAGGAAATGAAATTGAATTCAAGTTGGAGGTTGTTTGTCTTCCTTGTGACCTGCAGTGGTCTCAAGTGACAGCACCACAAGTAGCCAAGGCTCAAACTCACATCTGTGAGTCAATTACTGGGTACCTGCCTTTAGAAACAGTTCTGATGTGTTAGGTTTAAAATGGTTTAAACGTATTGAACAGAAAGGAAAAAGAAGAGGGAACCAAGCCCCTTAGGGACTTTGTTTGAATCTATAGAAAGGCTGGATTGAAACCTGCGGAGTATTTATAAAGAAGCTGCAAAATCTTTTATTCATTTGAAAGGAGTTGGAAGAGAGACACAGGAAACGAGGCAGGGGAGACCAAGCTGCCGCATGGAGGGCACTGAGACAGCTTTGTAATGTTGGCAAAAAGGAGTTTTTTCTAAAATCGGGAGGAAGTTAACCATTGCCATCACTGGCGTCATGGGAAAAGATCTCGGTAAGGGTCCCACCTCCGCCACTCACTAGTTCTAGAAAACCTTACTTCCACCCTACGAACCTCAGTTTCCTTACCTATAAAATGGGACTAAACTCCACATACAGGGTTTTGAGAGGATCCAAATATATCCAGTAGGTGTGAAGTTCTTTATAAGCTGCTAAGAGTAGTGGCTTGCAATAACTGGTCACCTATGAGTGATTTCTTGGTTTTAATGGAAGTTTTAATTTTTCTAGGAGATCTTGGTGCTAGAGTTGGTTTGAGTTACCCAGATATCCACACCTAAGGATTGTTCTGCCATTTGTGTGTATCCTAACTAGTGCTAATGCCCCCTAGTGACATGTGACTGAATTGCAGGCATAATATGAATTCAGAACTGTGGCTCCTCTACAACAGTGCAATGTTAGCTGTGTATTAGAATCACCAGGGGATCTTAGTTAGTACTGATACCTGGAGCCCACCTCCAAAGATGATTATTTAATTACTCTGAGTGCATTCAAGCACTGGGATTTTTACAAGCTCCCCCAGTGATTCTAACATACAGCCTAGTTTAAGAATCACTACTCTAGAACAGAGGTCAGCAAACTTTTTCTGTAAAGGGCCAGACAGTAAATAAATATTTTGGACTTTGTGGGCCATATGGTATCTGCCACCAGTACTCAACTCTGCTGCTGTCATGTGAAACCAGCCATGGACAATATATAAACCAAGTTTCAATAAAACTTCATTTACAAAAACAAGTGGCATTGTCAGGGGCCATAGTTTGCCAACCCCTACTCTAGAGCTTAGGTACTTAATGTATAGTCTGAGGTCCAGCAGTATCAGCAGCACCTGGGAGCTTGTTAGAAGCTTGCAGACCCTCAGGCTTCAATAAGATGCACAGGTGATGTGCACGCACATGCAAGTTTGTGAGGCACTGCTCCGGAGGTCAAGCCTTGAGGGTCAGCCCGTACTGCAGCACCAAGTAGAAGGTTCACGTCACTGTCATCATCTCCTCTGCCTGTCACCGCTATCAACCTGGCTGTCTCCTGGCTTCCACATTTCTGTAGCATCTCCTCCTTGATGACTCAGACAATCTGAGCAGCAGCTGTCTACATCTGATTATGGTGTTTCCAAGGGGTCAGCAGAGCCACATGCTCCAGTCTCTATTTTTCATAATCATACAGGGGGAGGACTTGGCTGTGGAGCTGTGTCATTTGATACACCCCTACTCTCAGGAACTATCCATGGAAACTTGTCAAATGTCATGTAGGTCCCCAGACACCCCATGCTGCTTCAAGCTTTTGTGCTTTACACATAGTACTGTGCTTGAAATACTCACAAGGAGAATCTTGTGCGTCATCTTGCCACCAGGGAAATGTATCCAACCTTGAAAAAACTGACACCCATGAGACCTTTTGCCCCCACCCAGAGTTACTCACTGCTTCCTCCACGCTAGCCCCAGACCCTTCGTGGGCCCTTGCACTTGCCCTTAGGACATCCATGGCAATAGCAGGCTTACCAGTCTGTCTCCCCAACTGGATGCTAATCCCCTTTGTGCAAGGGCTCATCAATCTCTCCTGTCTGCAGTCACATGCCTAGCACAGGCTAAATACAATAAATATTTAGTAAGCTGATGTTGTTTTTCATTTAATTGACCTAAAAGTGAGTTAACATTTCTTTTACAACTAGCATGCTAACCTAATCAACACGGAATCCTTTTAATAATGAATACCCAATAACAGCTCACAAAAATGTTGTTCTCTAGAACAAATGGGAAATGTTGCCTGTTGAACAATAGCACTGGCCCAGACCAGAACCAGGCTTATAATACCCCCTAGAATTTGGATTTGGCTCTGGCCCTCACCCAGCAAGAAGGAGGAGGCAAGATAGGGGCTGACATGATGAATTTGGTTCCTATCAGCCATCTTTGCTGAAAGATGGCTGCAGTATGGTCTCAGGGACATGTTAGCGTTTCCACTCAAAGAGGAAGAAACTGGCTTTAGGTACCCACACCAAGTTCTCCAGCAAGTTTGTGACACAGCCAGGGGCAGAATCGCCCAGGCTTTGCCCAGGATGCTGTCCAATAAAGCAAAGCAGACTCCTCTCAAAGGAGTTTCATAGGTCACCCTCTGTCACCATGTCCCCTTTCCCACCTACACCAGAATTTGGTGGGAGAGCAGAGAAAGAAGGTATCCCCAAAGTGGTTAGCAAGAAAACATCTTTCCATTACAACTTGAGTCCAACTTTCTGCTAGATCAGAGGTTGGTCCAAAATGCTCATGTGTCTCATCCCTCTGCCTGTTTTGAGCTGACATTTTGACAAAGCTTCCACCCAAGAATCCTGCCATTTGGAGGACAACAGCCCAGCCCTGGTAGAGCCTTGACAGCATATATGGCACTAGGGCCCTCACAGCTGACTCCCTGCCCAGTGCTCTCTTCAGCCATTGCTCAGGGAAGCCCCACCCTCTCATGTGCCCATGCCACTGCTGCTGGACAGTCAATATTTGTGCACAATCACATGTGAACACTTGGGTGCATTGCTGCAAGTATGTGCAGAGAGGAGGAGTCACAGCCAGTTACCCCATCACTCCTAACACACAACTGCTCGAGGAGAATGAGGAACCAGTGCTCTGCCTGCATTTGGCACCACCTCCCCTGTGCGTGGCCAGAAATGAGAAGCCCATGCTAACCCAAGAAGTGGCACTGAGGAGGTCCCCTTCCCCTCTCTGGGTTTCAGTTACTGCGTCACTAGAAGGAGCATGTTGTGCTTGGTAACAGTCGCAGGTCACAGCTGATACCAGTTCGCGAGCTGCATGCCCCCTGCTTTACATGCATTTCCTAGTTTGCTCTTGACAATGAAGCCAGCCTCAAATGGGAAACTCCGAGTGGTTCAGGTTGGGTTCCCCAAGAAGTAGATTCTGAGACAGAAATTAATGTGCACACAGTTGATTTGGAAGGTGAACCTGGTAAATATCAGTAGGGAAATGGAGAAGGGCCCCCAGGTGGCTGGTAAGCCAGCTACGTGGTGGTGAGCCCATCCAATGGGGAGACCCCTCCTCATCAAACAAGCCCACCTGCAGGACAAGGGAGCTGCAGGATTTACATTAGATTGAACGTGTGAAATTGGCACTCATTTCTCACCTGTAGAAGTGGGAATTCCATGGGAGTGATAATTCCATGGCCCTCCAGTCCCACCTGACACAGCAGAGTGGCTTTGCACAGCTCTAGAGGTGAGTCCCTTGGGCATAGAGATGCAGGTCCTAGAGGTAGGGAGGGAACACCCTGAACAATCACAGGGTCATGAGCAAGGCCTTGACAGCACCTGCTGCATGACCAGGAGAACCGAGACTCAACCGGGATTCAGACCCAGGGAATATGTCTCTGTAGCTCATAGGTTTAACCTACACATGGCCTCCACCTGGTTTCTAAGACTTTACCATTTTCCTTAATTGCATCGTCCTTTGCTGCTAAGATTCCAGAAGTCTTCAACTCCAAAATCCAGAACTCAAAGATGTTAAGTCTTAAACATCGGGGCGAGCCAAGCCACTTAGCCAAGGTAGGCTACTCATTTATCTGTTTCACACACATCATCAAGTAGACACCATGTTCTAGACTCTGCACTGGGCTCAGAGGATCCCAGATAGAGCAACACTGCCCTGAGAAGACAGATTAGCACCAACATATATTCAGTTGAGCCTTGAACAACACAGGGTTGAACTGTGTGGGTCCACAGTATATCATACACATAACACACAAAATATGTGTTAATCTGTCTATGTTATCAGTAAGGCTTCCGGTCATGGTAAGCTATTACCAGTTAAGTTTGGGGGGAATCAAAAGTTATACACAGATTTCCAACTGCACAGGGGTTCAGCAACCCTAGTCCCCTTGTTCAAGGGTCAACTATGCAACGAAATGGGGTAAGAGCGGTGCCAGGGCTGGTTTGGGGGCCAGAGGAGGGCTATATGGCCTTGGAGCGGGGAAGAAAGAGTCCTCCTGTAGGAGCATGCGCAGCCCAAGCTGGAAACAGATCACAGCAGGACTAACGCCCACACATCTTCACCAAACAGTCATTTCAAGGGTACGACTAATGTGCTTTGTAGAACAGGTGATTTACAGAGTTGCTCAAGACCCCAATTCTTTAGACGTTGTCCATGAACTTCTGTTTCAAACTTTTAGGGATGAGTTATGACACACCACCCTGAAAATTCAATTACCTCAGCAAGACATTCAGCATAAATCAAAGATATTTAGAGCCGGAAGAGGCGTAAGAGATCATCCACAGAGTGGAAGCGACTTGCCCAAGGTCACACTGGAGACGATCGGCTGGGCTGAGATAGATGAGCAGCCATAAGTTTTGCCTCTCTGGGCACGTGCTGGGGAAGAGGATCGTTGCCTTCACCACTGAGGCCCTTTGTCTCTACCATGAGATCAGAGTAGCAAAAAGCCCCGGAAGAGAATCAGAGAAGCTGACGTAGACTCTGAGCTCCCCCAGCAGGGTTCCCGATGTCTGATCAATAACACAGGGACAACCGCGACTGCCCCGCTGAACATTAAATGAGGTAATGTCTGAAGATGTTAGGTTAGTAAATGCTATATAGTCTTGCAAATGCAAGGGCTTATTAATAATCTTTATTATTCATTATTAGGAGCTATTATTGTTCATCGTGCCTGGAATAATGATGGTTCACTCATTTCCCATTTTAACATATTTTGTTGGCTTAATAAAGTATATTTAAAAATTCAAACACCACAGAGGGTATAAAATAAAAAGTAAAAGTCTTTCTCCTAGCCTCCTAAACCCCCAACTCTCTTCCCCAAAGGGAACCTCTGTTAATACATCAATTTCTTATAGATCCTTCCAGAATATGTTTTCTGCATAAAAGTGTGTGTGCATGTGTGTGTGTTTTCCATTGTTCTACATCTTGCTTTTTTTTTTTTTTTCATGTAACACTATACCTTGGACAGGGTTATGCAGCAGTAAATATAGATCCACCTCATTCTTCTGTAATGAGGAAAGAGTGTTCCATTAATGGACAAACCAGAAATTTTTCAACCAGACTCCTGTTGATGGTCATTTGTGGCCTTGTTGGGATTTTGTTCTATTCCAACAGAGCTGCCATGAGCCCCTCAGACCTGCATTTTAGAGCATGGAGAATCGCCATAGCATATGTTCTTAGACCTGAAATTGTCGGATCAGACACCATGTGCATTCAAGGTCTTGAAAGATGAGGTTCGACAGCCGGCTAGAGAAAGGTTATGCTAGTGACCCACACAAACACACACACACACACCCTTGTCCCTTTAAGCATATATGGGAGTATCTCTTTTGCCAAGTTCTAATCAACCCTGGAAAATAGAAATTTTTTTTAATATTTGCCAACCTGAGAAGTGAAAAATAGAATCTTATTACAATTTTGATTTGTATCTGTCTTATTATGACTACCAGTGAACTTCTTTTCATATGTTGATTGGCAATTTACTGTGCAGTGTTGTTTTGTTTTGTTTAGAGGAAGGTGTGTCTGTGTGTCCATGTGTGAGAGAGAGAAAGAAAATGAGAGAGACAAAGTAGAACTTCCTTTATAAACTGCTAGTTTATAGCCTTTGCCTATTTTTCCTACTTTTTCTCCCATGTCACTTTATGTAACCTTCTATAAATTCAGGAACGCAGTCTTTGATTAAATAGTACAAACTTATTTTGTAACTTATTTTCCTGATTTGTTCTTAATGTACTTCTTTGTCATTTTATTTTGCCATGGATCGTTCTAAATGTACAAAATAACCTTCTAACAGAGCCTTCCCTTCCCACTCTTTCCACAACTGTCATCTTTTAAAAACTGAAGCCAGACCATGTTGCTCTCTTGCATAAAACCCTCCCGATGTTTTCCATCATCCTTAGAACAAATTCCACCACTTTACCATGACCTTGAAGGCCCTTCCCGGTCTAGAAGCTGCCTGTCTCTCCAGCTTCACACCAGCCCCTCCCCATCACTCACTGTCTGCCAGGCCTGCCCGGGCTCCTTCTCATGCCAGCACTTTGCATCTTGCTTAACCTCCCCTCCATCTGGAAGCTTCTTTCCTCCTGTCTGCAGATAGCCGACAGAGGACAGCACTCCCGTTCTCCAAGTCACAATGTAAATGTCACCTCCTTAGAGAGGCTTCTGTGATTCCCCATCTAAGGGGGACTTGCCTCAGTTGTCTTCTGTCTGAGCTCCTCCTGTGTCTGTGCCCTTGGTCACACTTGTCACAATGCACAGGTATTTCCACTTACCTGCTTGCTCCCCTCTGTCATTCTCTCCATCCAGAATACAAGCTCCCTGAGGGCAGTGCCTCACCTGTCTTCTTCACCACCGCACCCCCAGCACCTGGGTCAGTACCTGAGACACTGCAGGCCCTCCCCGGTGATTTATTCAAAGTGTGAATTAATGTCTAGTCAGAAGGCTCATTCCCTTCCTTTAGAGCTTTGCATGTTTCTGGTCAGCTTGGAAAGGTACTTACCTCTCCTTTCATTTGCAGGTTTAAAGTCCTTCACGGAGACTCCCATTTATCCATCACTGTCTCTGCTCTGGGTGCTGTTCGTAGGCACAGGAGCTACTGTGGCAAACAGGACAGCGGCCTTCCAAGAACTCCAATGCCAGGAGGGGATGACGGGCCCATCACAAAAGGTGGACAGAGGAATAAATGATTTTCGAGGATGATAGAGCTACGGAGAACATGAGGCAGGATAAAGTGAGAGGGAATGGGGGAGGCCAAGGGATCTCTTAAAAGGGGACACGTATCACTTCTCGGCCTTTTGGCCAAGATCAAGTGTAGTATCTGTTCTTATCAGTTTAAAAGGGGACACGTGAGCAAGGAGGCAGCCACAGGATGAGGATGAGCGTGGGGACAGGGGGACAGCAGGTGTTGAGTTATTAAACAGGAAGGAGCCTGGTGGGTCCTGGCACAGAGAGACCAGGGCAGCCTCGGAGGGGCATGCAGGTCCTGGGGGTCTGGTGTGGGGGACCACATCACACGGGTGGGCAGGGGCTCCGTAGTACACGGGACAAGTGAGGGTGCCACCCGAACTGCAAGCAGCAGCCACTGTGGGGCTCTGAACCAGGGAGTGGATCACCCTTCGATCCACCTACGAGTTATTGTAGTGAGAGAAAGAAATAGAAACCTAGCCTTGAGACTTCTTTTTTCACAAAATATCTGGGCAGTTGTCCCATTTATTAAGTAATCCATCCTTCCTTCCCCAAGATTAGATCTGAAGTGCTTGTTTTAACATGTATAGTTGACCCTTGAACAACTTGAGGATTAGGAGTACCGACCCCGCTGTGTAGTCAAAAATCTACATAGAATTTTTGACTCCCTAAAAACTTAATTACTAATAGCCATAGACTGGAAGCCTTACTGATAAAATAAACAGTCAACTAACACGTTCTGTATAATACATCATATGTATTATAGACTGTATTCTTATAGTAAAAGAAGCTGGAGAAAAGAAAATATTATTAAGGAAAACCACAAAGGAAGAGAAAATATATTTACTATTCGTTAGTGGAAGCAGATGATCATAAAGGTCTTCATCTTCATTGTCTTCACGTTGAGTAGGGTGAGGAAGAGGAGGGGGTGGTCTTGCTTTTTCAGGGCTGGCAGAGATGGAAGAAAATCCATGTACAAGTGGATCCATGCAGTTCAAACCCATATTGTTCAAAGGTCAACTGTACTAAAATTCCCTTGTGTGTTTAGTGTATCTGGGGGCTCCATTCTGTTTATTTGTTTCCTGAAACCAAACGTTTTGATTCTTGTATCTTCATGATACATTTTAACATCTGCTAGTACCACTCTCCCTTTATTATTATTTTTTGTAGAATTGTCCCATTTTTTGCACAGTTATTTTTCCCAGATGATTTTCAAATCCTTTTGTCAAATTTTAAAAGTGAAATCCTCTTAGTGTTTTCACTGGAATTCATGGGAATTCAACTAAACCATCAACTAATTTATTAATAAATAAATTAAAGAGAAATTACATCTTTACAATATTACGAGATCTACTAATAAACACCACTTATAATTACATGTTCCCATAGTGGTTTTCTGGTTTTTATATACCAATTTAACAGCTATTGGCTTATTAAAATAGCTTACATAACTTGCTTATAAAAAGCTTATTGTGGGAATTTGGAAAACAGAAGCATAAAATAGAAGAGAAAATGCAGAAGCAACTAAAAGTCCCATATAACTGCATCACACAGAGAGACCCTTGTTAACGGTTTCGGGGTAGCCTATTTTATTCCTGTTTATGCAGGGCACACACAAGCACTCGTGTGGATCATTATCATATAGCATATTTAGTTTTACGTTGTTTAAAAATGAAACTTCATATGTGATCCCATAATGGTAGCTATTCTCCAAAGCAAAGAAACAATGGCTACTTGACATTACATCACATAAGTGTAATTTATTCAACCACTCTTCAATTGTTAAACATTTTAGGAGTTTGGGGTAATGTTTTGTTCTTATAAGTAGTATTGCAGTGAACATCTTTGTAAATAGGTACTTGTTTCCCTAATTATTTCATACAGATAGTTCCTTTGACTTGACATGCAGGTGAATAGCCTTTGCTAGTTTTTCCCCTGGTGTGCAAGATCTCTTTATACAGTAAAGACTTTAACCCTACACCTGCCAAATGCGTGGTGAAGTTTACCTAGTTAGTTGTTTGCCTTTTAATTGTATAGAGTATATTGAATGGAGGATGGTTGAATTTTTTAATATTTGGAAGATCTGACAAAAGGTAACCGTCTATTTAGATTGATTTTCCTTCCAACCAGCCAATGTTCACAACATAATTTGTTGAACGATATGCCCTTATTGCTTTCATTCTGAAGCCTTTTCAATCTAGACCAAGTTCTAGTTGACGTAGGACTACATATTCTAATCCATTGCCCTGTCATTTGAGTCTCACATCAATGACAAACTATTTAAATGACTAGTTTCATATTGCATTTCAATATCCCAAAGGTAAGGAGTCCCCTGTCGTTTTTCCTTTTTCGAAATGTTCTAATTCCTCATGAATCCAGAATAGAAAGCAGCCACAGTGAACAGCAAGAAGCCCGATCATGTTGGCTGGTGTGTTTGTATAAGGATTAATTTCATGCTATGTGCACTACCTATGCTGAAATGGAAGAGCTGGGAAGGAGATCTCATACCCCGACTGCTTCCTTGAAACAAAGGAGCTCACTGAAAACTACAACTCCCAGAAGGCACTGCTCCAGGGCTCTGTCTGGCTCCTCTGCATTCACGGACCGCTCTTGCAAGGACAGCAAGTCCTTCCATCAGACACAGATGGCATCCAGGGTATGCCCTGGTTCCGTGACTGGGAGAGGGAGCACATAGAATGTGCTCTGAGGGCCTCAGAGGCAGAGCCACTGTTTATTGGGATGGATGTCAGTTCTCAGGTTAGAAAAGACACTGGCCTTCTGGCCCAAGAGTCCCGGAGAGGGGGAGAGCCCCCAGGCCTGCCTTCCTCCCTTTTGGCTGATGCAATCGTGCAGATTGGAGTGGCAGAACCCACTTTGGCCTCCAACAGCAATGTCCCTTCTGCCCCTTATAAAAACTGCCCCTGGGATCATGGGCTGCCAGTCTTGGTTTCTGGTGGCCGTGTGCTGTTTGCTCTTTTCTGTTACTTCAAAAGTATATCTGCAGGGCTTTGGAAGATACAGAATGAAAATTGCTTTCCGATGCCACCTGGAATTAGAAGTTGCCAATTACTTGTTTTAATAAACAAATACAGTAAATATGAAATGCTAATGTCTTTCAATATTATGTTTTATAAGAAGCGGCCACAATTTTCTCTGTGGGTGCCGTTGATAGCTTCTGCTTGGTGTTGGGAAGGTAGGGAAGACAGAAAGCAGCAATGATGTGTAGCAAGGAGTTTGCTTAGCCCATTGATGCAAACCTCGCCACCTCGCCAGGTTCCCAGAGGCCTTTCCCAGGCTACCACAGAGGCCCGCTGAGAATAAGAAGCTGGTAGCTTTGCTCCCATTTGCCACAGTTCCCTGCCTGCCCTCCTCCCTCACTCAGGGACCTCACAGGTGGGGAAGCCAGTCAAGGCTATCTTGGGTCCTCTGGTCATAGCCACATCACAGTTTTAGGATGTCTGTGATTGGAAGAATCTCCCCCAATCCCCCACATTCCCACCTCCTAGTTATTCAATCACATGCTAATCTGGGTGCTGCAGTGAAGGGATTTTGCAGATGTAGTTAAAGTCCCTAGTCAACCGACCTTAAAAAGCAGAGATTATCTGTGTGGGCCTGACCTAATCAGGTGAGGTATTGGAAGGCAGAGAGTTTTCTCCAGCTGGTGACAGAAGAGGAAGCAGAAAGATGTTGCTGGTTTAAAGATCAGAGGCCACATAAGAAGGGGTGCAGGTGGCCATAGGTTGTTCGTAGAGGCTCCTGATTAACAGCCAGCAGGGAAACAGACTCCAGCCTTCACCCATAAGGATCCAAATTCTGCCAATATCCTGAATAAGCCTGGAAACAGATTTCTCCCCAGAGCTCCCAGAAGAGGACTCAACCCAGCCAGTACCTTGATATTAATACCTTATGATACCCTGAGCAGAGAATCCAGCCACACCGTGCTGGACTTCTGACCTATAAAACCATAGACTAATAAATGGGTGTTGCTTTAAGCCGCTAAACTTGCGGTAATTTGTTAATGCTGCAATAGAAAACAAATACACCATCCAAAGGCAACAAAATATGCCTCCCCGACCAGATTCCTCCCTGTGCTAGCTAAGCAGGGCAGCCTGAATCGGAGGCCATTCTCTCTGCATCTTTGCAGGAAATTCCCTGTCAAAGATCAAAAGTTAGCCCAGTGTGGTTCATGACATGAAAACCAATTGCTGCCCGCCTGGCTCTGTTCCACCAGAGCTGATGGGAAAGAGGGAGAGCTGCCCATATCTCAGTGTCCTTGGTGGCAGGGACAGCAGTGCGCGGCCAGCATGACCCATTAACACATCAAGAGGATGCCACGACATCACTAAACCCCCGTTTTGATTTTTCCAGGCATCGGGGGGAGGAAGAAGGCAACAGAGGCTGTGTTCTGAATCCAAAGCTGTCTATTTCCATGCCCTCAAAAGGCAAAATCGTCTAAGCCCTTAGAAGCCAGAAGAAAAGACAAGACGGGAGGGAATGTGAGGCATTCGCAGTGAGGAAGGGTGGGGACCAGGGCGCTGGGGCAGGCGGCACCGGGCATCCGCCACCACCGGCATGTTGAAATGTTCTCCCCATAGACCCGACAATCACCAGCGCTCTGCACCCGACAATTTGAGATTTAGACATATTCAAGTTTTCTAAGCCTCAAATTAGCCCTTGTAAGAGCTTATCTTCTTTCCCCCCAATTGACTTTAATCAAGTGCCTCAGAAGCTGGGAAATATTTTAAGTTAATCAGGCCCTTAATGCGGGCGCCTGGGGACCGTGGCTGAGCCTCCTGCTTCCCTGCTTGCTACACTCTCCCGGTCTCTTCCCCCTTCCTTCCCCCCCACGGGGTTTGTGAAATGCTGGGCAAACTTGTCTCCCAGGAAAGGGAGACTGAAGGAGAGAATGGAACGGCGAACACGACACGTTGCAGCAAAATCATAAGCTGGCTTTCCCGGCAGTGGCAGGCAAATGCTCCACCCAGCAGCGAGCAGCCTTGGTCACGACGTCCTACCAGAAAGTCTTGAGTAAGTGCTTGGAGTGTACTGAACACTTGGCTCTCAGCTCCTGCCCAACGGGGACTCCCAGTACAGTAACCTCATTTCTGAATCTCAGCTAGAAGCCAAGGTGTGACAAGCTGGCAAATGCTTGAATACCAGTAATCATAAGAAGGAAGATTTATTGAGCACTTACTATGTGCACACTGCTGAGTTTTACTCATGCAAACTCATTGACTTCTCACGACAGTCCTTAAATGTCAATACAATTATGATTCCCATCGTATAGATGATGAAACCACAGCTTAGAGAGGCTAAGTCATTCACTCCCAGGAGATCTTTCTGACTCATGTTCTTCTACTGTGCATTTGTGACCATCCAAAAATTCCAAGCTGGATGTGTTGCAAACTCCCAGTCTTATTAGGGAGATATGATAATCCCATGACACCAGGGACAAGGCCACCAGGCTCCAGAAGGGGCAGGCGAAGGCCAAACACACATTTGTGTCTTAGGTTGCCCAGAGCAGACCTTGGGATGAGAATTTGTGCACGAAGAGATTTATTAACAAAGGAGGAAGAGAAATGGCAGAGCGAGATGAAGAAGAAAAACAGAGAAAGGGGAGAAGCCAAGCGAGGGTGTGATTTTAGGCAAGGTCCCAGCCTCAGCCTGGTCCCGTGGGGGACACTGGAGCATAAATGGCATCTCAGGGTTTGTCCTGCCTCCAGGAAGAGAGCTGACCTTTTGTCCTCCAGCACTAGTTACCCATTGGCTGCAGGCTGCCCGGGAGGCAACAGGATTTCCAGGCCCATCCAGCTGTCTGCACTCTTAGGTGAAGTAGCCCCAGAGGTTCAAGCAGTCGGAGGTGAAGCAGATGTTGCGGGGTGCAAAGAGTCGGTAAGAGGGATGTGAGAGGGTCTAAGCCGAGCCCTGACGGCGTCCGCTATAATCTGTTTGAATCCTGAGGTGTCTGTCCAGCTGTGTGGCCTTGAGAAAGTTGCTTAACCTCTCTGAGTCTCAGGACTTGTCCCTGTGAAATAGAAATAAAGATTCCTATTCCTCCCTGGCAGAGTTATTATGAAGAGTCAATTAAATAAAATGAGGATATATGGCTTAAAATTGGCTTCGGTAGCCCACGCTGCAGCTCACCCAAAGGGTCATAAAATGTCCCACAAAGACACGGGGAAAAGACAAAAAACAGTAAGCTGTCATGAGTGACTCCCAGAGACTTGCAAACGCTCTCCTCAGGACTCAGCCCCCAGCCTCCACATCCACGAGGAGGCTGTTTTGAACACACAAGCAGAATTATGTCTTCCCCTTAAAACCCACCTATTTGAGCCCGGCAGAAAAGTTCATCCGTAGCAGTTTAGAGCTTGAACCATGCAAAGTCCACTCCCCACATTGCACTTCAAGTGTTTGGAGCTGCATCTTTATTTTCTCACTACCCGGAGGACAGAACTTGTAAAGTTTGCAAGAAAGGCCCCATCTGAAGGGGGAAGAACAGAGAAATCCATCCAGGGTTGGTGTCTGCCAGAGTTCTCTAATCTAGCACCATTGTTTTAGTTCTTTAATTAAGTGTCTCCACTCACATCCCCAGCTCACCTTCCCGAGAAATCCGGCTATATTGAGCAGATACGTAAAAGCCCGACAATTAAATTGTCTTATCAAATTTTTGCAGCTTATTAAGTTGTTCAATTGCATGGGAAATGATTAGTGTCTGTAAATAGAGGACAAGCCCGTTGGCCCAGGAGGCTGCAGACGGGGGCTGGGGGAGGCAACGGCAGTCCCCTAGAAAGCACGGGGGTGCGGGCAGGCCTCGCTGAACCCTCAGCGGTGCCCCTTCCAGGCCTCTGAGAGCCCCGCCAGGCCTCCTCTTGAGCAACAAGACAGGAAGGAGCAACAGAGATTAACTGACTACTCTGGGGTCCCCGAGAAAGCCCTGGACTTAGAGGATGTTCGAGTCCAAAACTCCACCATTCACCAGCTGGGAGAGCCACTTAACTCCTTGAGCCTCGGTCTGCTTCTTCCTCTTGGCCAGGACCAGGGCAGAGACCTGGCTCCTGATCACACCTGGCACTTGCCCGGTGCCTTGCTGAGGGTGGCTCATTCCCAGGAGCAAGCCGTCTGCTCTGCAGATCAGACCCCAGACACCTTCCTTCCTTCCTGCCCGGGAGGGCCTGTAATTAACAAATTCTAGACTCTTCTAAGCCTCAGAATCAGTGCCTGACCATCCGAGGCCATGGCCCTGCCGCACCAGAAGCATTCCTGTGGCTATGGGTGGAATTGTTTTTCCCATTTCAGATATGAAAGGAGAAAGCTTAATGTGTCTTGTTTTCCTGGAATGTCTCATTTAGATTAGTTATTTGTATATAGTTTGTCCAGCCTCTCCCACCCCACTCCACCCTACTCCGCCAGAAAACTACAAATTACACATTTATGTGGCTGAAACACTCAGCCACATTTTGACCCTTGGCTTGGGTTTTCACTACCATCACTCCCTTTGCTTTTAGATTTCTTCCCTCTGGTTATTTTTTTTTTAATCCATTATTGGCTTCAATTCAGTTCTCAAAAAATATGGAGGAGTTACAGAACCCCCTGGAGGGCTCTAGGAGTGAGATCAAGCATAGGAAAGTGGGGAAAGGCCTTTGAAATGACCCCTTCTCTCTCTTGGATCAAGACATCCATGTTGGGGGCCGGGCACGGTGGCTCACACCTATAATCCTAGCACTCGGAAAGGCCGAGGTGGGAGGATTGTTTGAGCTCAGGAGTTCAACACCAGCCTGAGCAAGAGCAAGACCCCATCTCTACCAAAAATAGAAAAAAATTAGCCTGACGTGGTGGTGTATACCTGTAGTCCCAGCTACTCGGGAGGCTGAGGCAGAAGGATCGCTGGAGCCCAGGAGTTTGAGGTTGCTGTGAGCTAGGCTGACGCCACGGCACTCTAGCCAGGTCAACAGAGTGAGATTCTGTCTCAAAAAAAAAAAAAAAGACATCCATGTTGGACAAAACTCGAGGAAGTGGAGTTTAGAAGTAGCCTTGCCCCAGCACTGCCAGGCAAAGAGAGGCAGTGGCCAGGGCCTGACTACCAGACACATGATCTGATGGCCAAAGGCGGGAGCAAAGCAGAAACTCCCACAACAGACTTGCCCTGGATGGTGTGGATGGGTGGAGAGTGGAGTCAGCCTCTGTCCAGCCTGCGTCCACATCCGTCGAAGCAGCACCTGTCCCATCAACCATCAACCATCAGAGGGATCAAGTGCATCATCAGCCCCAGGAAGAACTATAACAACATAGAGTTTTGCACGGGTTTCTTCATAACTTTAGGGCACTGTCACATTCACCATACCTGGTGGCCCTCTTAATGCCCCTGGGAGATGGGCAGAGCAGCTCTAGCCACCCCCGTGTGGTCTCATGGGAAACTTCCAAGCTCAGGAATTCTACTATTGTATGATCCAGTCTTCAAATATAGAATCCAAGTTGGGCTTAATTGACTTGTTCAAGGTTATGAAACAACCACTAGATAGTCCCAAAATATTAACAGCATTCAAGGTTTCTAACTATGAATACATGTTTTCAAAACACTTTGGGGAAAGACCCGTACTAAACTCCCAGGCCACAGAAAATCCATTACGCCCAAGCCGCAGACTCAGGAACAGCCCTGGGCACGTGGAGCCCAGACCAGAGGGAAGAGGGGGTGTTTCCCTTTCTTCTCGTGTCATTTACCGAGCTCCTCCTGCATGTAAAGACTTTTAATAAAGTGAGGCGTTTTTGCTTATATTCCGGTAAAGCTCCACTGCTTTCTCACATCACCCTCCCTCCTTCTCATCTCCCTTTTTACAAACATGTCACCCTTGCCCAGAATGACAGGCACCATGGGGAGAGAAAGACAAGAAAATCTAACTTTCTTTTGAACATACCAAAATGTGCAATGTGAGAGTCATCTACTTTTTTAGATGGATGGATTAGTCATGTGTATTCAACAAAATGAGTCAGCTAAATTGGAAACATTAATGGATTTGATGGAACAAGGGACATCTCTGATTACTAATGCCGGACCCCCACGTTAGCATGTGTTGGTCACCGGTAGTGTCGTCTTATTCACTGAGTGGGCTACAGAGACGAACATTGGACCCGGCAGGTTTGCTGAGCTGTGGAGCAGCCGGGCAGGGCGGGGAGAGAACCTATAGGACAGGGTGCAGCGTCAGGCGCAGAGCTGGCAGGAGCCTGGCATGTTGGCAAACAGACGTCTTCCTCCTCCTCCCCAACATAACGAGGCAGGGGTCTCCAGGAGATCATGGATGAAGCAGAAAGAAAACTGAGCAGAGAGACTGTAGAAGTGTGAGATGCAGTGGAAGAAGAGAACTGGAATTGCAGGAGGAAGAATAGGGAAGGACCAGAAAAGCCAGTTCCATATATAAAACTAAAACCCCAATCCCACTAGTGGCATTTTTTTTTAAAGCTAGCAACTGCAAGGTATAAAGTGTTTGATCAACATAGGATCTTAAAGATCGAATCCAAGCTCCCCGTGTTATACATGGGGAACCTGAGGCCCACAGAGGGCACTAAACTGCCCAAGGTCGTCATGGAACTACTTAGTGGTAGAACTGCACCCCCATACCTCAGCCTCGGGCTACCCATCTCTCAGTGAGGAACGCAGGGCCGATGGGAGGAGGGAAGGCTGTCTGCTGTGACATCCGTAGGCCAGCACTTGGTACCTGGGGGTGACCATATCTTGGGAGAGATGCAGGCTAGACTATCAGAGGGACCAAGGGCACAGAGGGGGAGGGGAGGGATTAAAGAGAAAGAGGCAGTGGGATGTGGGGACAGGCCATGGGATGGAGAGCTGATCTCAGGTCTTGAGATCCCAAGCCTGGGAGCTCCCTTCTGAAAATGGTGTGTGTGACTCTGCCCAGACTGCTGCACTCCTCAGTAGCAGAGTTCAGTGGGTAACCTGGAACCAGCCATGCCTGAAGCCTGCCCACTTATTGGGCAGCTCTGATTTTCTGTCCATATCCCCACCAGGGATGCTGCGGATATGCAGGTCTGAGTGCCCCAGTCCCGCCTGGCCATCTCTCCATCACACCCTTCCCCACTGTACAGCTGTAAGTGGTAGTGAGCACTCCGTCCTTGGAAGCATCCTATCAACGCAGAAACCACTTGCCATATTTAATGAGAATTTTAGTATTCAGTAATGCACTGGGGACAAGGAGCAATGACAACCTTTTAAGTCTAACATAAAACTGAGCCAAAGTTTTAATTAATTTCCCAAATATTCCAGAAAAAAATTATAGACAGACATAAAGTTTTATTTGGAAAGATGCTCTTGCCAGCACTATTTATCATATTAAACATTAGAAACAACTCAAACGTCCCCAAATTGAATACAGGTGAGGCAAAATATGGTATACTGTATAATGCAATATTAATTTGTCCTTAAGACGAGGTTTTTAAAATAACATTTAAATCACAAGAAAAACTCACCACATAGGGTATATGAGAAATCTTTGCACCTTCTGCTCAATTTTTCTGTGAACCTAAAACTGCTCTAAAAAATAAAGTTATTTAAAAAACAACAGAAAACTCATCATGTAATTTAAACGAAAAAGGAGGATGCGAAGCTGTATAAATGCATATATGTAAAAATACATACATGTAAAACACATATATGTAAAATACGTGAATATATATGTACACACACATAAATTGAATCTGTGAAGAGGAAAAAGTTAAGTGGGCAGACTCTAACAAATGTAATAGGGATAATAAGGGCAAAATACTGTTCTGTATGTTACAAAGTTTTTCACCAGGGGCCTGTTTCACTTTGATAATCAAAGTACAAGTTATTAAAATGATGTTTTTGAAGACTAGAATGACATGGAGAAACACAATATTGTGTTAAATGGAAAATGCAGGATGCAAAAGTATGCATACATTATGATCCTAATTATGCACATAAATTTGGTTATTTATTCCCTATTTGTTGCAGAAAAAGTATTGAAATCAACATGGATGAACACACCTGCACACACGCCCCACACCGGGGAAGGCTGAAGCAAGTAGTTGCAAATGCTAATGGTTATTCCTGGGTTGTGGGACTGTGGGTAATTTCAGTTCCCTATTTTATTTTTTAGAAGTATTTCCCAAGGGTTTTTTTTTTAATGTCTCTAGATTCAGGTGGGAGGCCCAAGAAAAGCCAAAAGCAGTTGTTGGGACACCGCAGGAAGCGGTGATGGTTAGTTTCCTTCCTGCCTCTTCCCTCCCCTCCAACCCCGTTATCCCCTCTGAACCACTGAACGAGGCAGATCATGGAGGACCTTCTAGACAATGGGAAGTCGGCTCTGAGAGAGGGTCTCTTGCCCTCTAGGGGGTCCTGAGGCCAAGAGGCAGCTGTGGGTACAGATCACCTAATCACTGTCCTTTGGGCACAGAAGGACAAGCACCTTCTCCAGGTTGAGCCAAGGATCCCATCAGTGCTTGGTTGCCACTCCAGAAACTGGCTTAGGAAATCCCAAGTCTCTGAGAACGAATTCGGAACTCAAAACACCTTGTTAGACACAATCCACCCGAATTCATCAGCTCAAGCCCAGCCTTGTCATAATCCCCAGAATCACAGTGAGCAAAACAAGGGGTGCCCACAACCCTGGAGTGCACGTTGGGTTGGGTTTACCTATACTTTTTAAAAAGAGGTAATTTGCAAAAGTGCAGTTAATCCCGTCATGCTTTATAATTTAATGTCACTATAAATGATGGTTGACACGTAACTGATTAACAGCAGCCTTTAGTGCCAAATTAATCAGCATCTAATCCAGAGGATGTGTTAAGATGGAATAAGGTTTAAAAAAAACAAAAAACCCAAAAATCTCCTCCTCCAGCCTCTTCTGCTGTTATTTCAATAGAATGCCAACTTTTCCCTGCAGTTTGGGAATTTGATTAAAAGGTTTGAGAAATGTTTGAGTACTTTTCTTACATGAAAAGGACACACGGATGATAAATTGTCAAAACATAAGTGTGATTTTTCCCCTTTGGGGGAAGTGAATTCCTTCCTCTTCATTTGTTGTAGTAGAGACGACCTGTCAATCATTCTGCCCAAAGTTGCCAGGTGGGAGGAGGCAGGTGAAGCCGCTTTGATCGGTCTCCCAACATTCTAGAAAGATAAGCCACATGTTGGCACTCTCAGGAGTTTCCATCCTTCCCAAGCCATAAAATGTTGTTGATTTCACCTTTGATTCTGTGAGTGATCCTGGATTCTTCCAATAAATTCCTCTTTTAAAAAAGTTAGCCAATGTTTGTTTTCATTGTTTGATAAAAAAAGAATCCTGGTATAAATGTGTTGAGGGAGAATAATTCCAAGGTCTTGAAAAGTTCTTTAACCAAACAAAAAATGAAGTCGTTAAAAGGACTGTCTTCCCCATGATGCCCACTAAAAATAAATGATATTTTCAAGGTAAACATGTGCCAAGAGAGCGGTATTAGCGGGGATTTCCTCATGAGTCTTCCGCCATCTAAGTGTAAGCGGATTTTTGTACTTTCCTTATCCAAAGTCTCTTAAATGGTATTTTTCAATAATTCCTGACTCTATGACAAGGCCCTGGGGCCAGAGAGCAGACACCAGCCCTAAGTGCACATTTTGATTTCCTTTCTGAAGTTTTCTCCTTATTTACCAGGGTCCCTTTCCCCTCCCAGCTCCCAGACCCTGGGGTGCTACCTAGGAGTGCTAGGGCGAAGGTCAGAGGGTGGCCGTTGCCTTCTGGCCTGGGAGAGACGAGACAACTACTGACCTGCGTGGGCTTGTTCACCGCAAGGTCAAGTTCCCTTCCTCTCTTCCTTTTAAATGTATCTCCAAAGGTTGTAGCCCATAAAACAGACACTGTAGGTCTCTAGGAACTTAATTTTGGCTTTCTAAAATTAAAAGCAAGAGCTCCTTAGTGGGAAAGAAATGTCTCTTGAAACAAAATAATCACATCATGCATTCAGTGATTATTACAACACGTGTCAAAAGTGGGACTCACATGTCTTTAGCCATGAGCCCCCAGGTCTCAACCTGCTGGAAGCTCAGCGCCCTCAGGGAGGCAGCTTGCCCACTGGAGAGAGGTGACTTCCAGAGGATCTTGAAGGCACAAATCTGCACCTACAGGTGCTATTGTCCAGGAAGGTGGTTTTCAAACTTTTTGTGTTTCTTTTTTGTAAAGCAGCAGAGCCTTAATTTCGAATTATCTTTTTTGTAAAGCAGCAGAGCCTTAATTTCGAATGATCTAGTGCGCAGACACAAGACCCTGTTAACAGAACGTTGGAGCCTGCGGAAAAGCCAGGGCAGACTCTGCAAGGGTTTCCAGCAGTTCAGGGTTAGCTGACCTAGATATTTGCATATCATTAAGTAATATTCTGATTATTTGTTACTTTACAGTGGAAGGTGAGATGTTGATGCTATTCTTTTCTGCCTTGATCGATCTCCTTGATCAATCCTAGGTCGGTCAAGGGAGAGTGGTCACCTGAGACTCAGGTAGGCACACCTATTCAAAGCCTATCTATTGAGAGCATGAGGGAGACCATGGCCCGGCCTTCTGCATCTTCCTGTTTTCAGTGTAACTGCGTTTCACAGAAATTCCTGGTACAGTGATAACCAGGTTGGCTCCAGTGCTTGCTCTTTGACAGATGCACCTGCTCGTGCCATCTTATCCAGCGCCCACGGCAGTCCTAGGAAGCAGGGACTATTTCCACTGCCATTTTACTAATAAGCAATTCAAGTTCAGAGAGGTTGAGTAACTCACACATGGTCACACAGTAAGTTAAGGGCACACTTGGGATATGTACCCTGGCAATGAGACCTTAGAGTCCCACTCTTAGGCAACATGCCCTGGAGCTCTGAGAACCCTAACTTGATGCAGCAACGGCAGATCCTGTCGCCCCTTTCTGCTTCCTTCCCTCCTCTCCCTCTCTCGCCTGGAGACAGCTGATCCATTTCTTCCTCTCGCTAGAAGCCCTGGGAACTGCTGACACCCACTCTCGCCCTTGCTGAAATGGAAATACCACCAGGGCCAGCTCCTGGCACCCACTATAGGAAAGATAAGGCAGAGAGTTCATGCGCCAGAGCTTCCAAGGAATGTGCAGAGAAGATGATTTGTGATGTGTGGTTTGAAACTCCAAACTCCTCTTGGGCTTGGAGCTGTGTCCTGCCTCTGGGGGCTCCTGGATCATTCTCTGCCCTCACGGCTGGGTCCTACGTGCCCGTTGGAGGAGGAAATCTCCTTTTAAGGAGAACCCAGCTGGCAGATGTCTGTCCCCAGCTTCTACAGGCCCAGGCACCAGGCTTCTGCCAACACCAGCCGCGATGGAAGCCAGGCCGGCATGCAGTTTGCCCAAGGCCTGCTGCCTCCAGTGGAATCGGTTTGTTCACCAAGGCTGCTCCCCTCCACCACACCCCAAGGCTGCCGTCACAGGCTCCCCGTCTCCATCTAATCGTAGTCTGGTCAGATGGAAGAGGGGAGGCTCCGACAGCAGGAAACCTGCTCCAACACCCCTTCCCAAACCTTCAATCCCAACATGGACAAGGCAGGGCAGGGCTGGTCCCGAGCCCTGACTCCGTGGCAGGCTCGGGGTGGCACACTGGGCCAGGTCTGCAGAAGAAGCTGGGAGCTGACAATGTCCTGGCGGCATCATCCTCACTCAGGCAGAGAAGTGACACAAAGGAGGACCAGGGAGCCCTGTGGACCTGGCAAGCAGAAGAGGTTGTGAATTTCTAGAATATGAGAAATAAGGAACAGGCAGAGGTCCCCACCCAGCCTTCATCTTACTAGTCACGAAAGAATGGGCCCAGAAGCCGATCTCCGGGGTCTCAGTGCTTTTGACCTCCTCACCCTTTCCTTGCCTCCTCCCATCGGCCCTGCGTTCCTCACTGAGAGATGGGTAGCCCGATGCTGAGGTATGGGGGTGCAGCTCTACCACTAACTAGTTCCATGACAACCTTGGGCAGTTTAGTGCCCTCTGTGGGCCTCAGTTTCCCCATGTATAACATGGGGAAATCATCTTTGGATTCAATCATCTTTAAGATCCCATGTTGGTCAAACACTTTATACCTTGCAGTTTCTAGCTTTAAAAAAAATACCGCTAGTGGGATTGGGTTTTTAGTTTTATATATGGAACTAGGAAGGTTTTAAGAGGAATACTGATCAGATGGACTACAGCTTAAGACTGGGGAGGGCCCGGCGGGAAATGGTTGAAGGAAGAGGTGTTACCCGGCTGAGAGAGGAGAGAGCATGGGAGTGGGGGGCGGGGAAAGGGCTGCTTCCCTCCGAAGGGGGAAGGGGACACTGTGTGAAGGAGGCAGAGCCCTCTCCTCTCCCTCTGGAAACACAATGTCAGCCACTCTCAGGAAGTTTCAAGAAGTAGCTGTCAACTAAATTTACAAAAGAACTCTCTAGGTCTGAACTCCTGAGGGATGGAAGGACACAGACCACAGGAATGAAAAGACCCCAGTTGAAAATGGCTCTGTGACTTACTAAGACCATTGACTTGAATATTCTAAGCTAACCCTCACTTTTCTCATCTGTAAAATGGGGGTAAAACAAGCCCACCTCAGAGCATTTTGGTGAGAGTTAAAATAAATACTGTTTACAAAGTATTTAGCACAATGTGATATAACTAGTCGCAGTTATTATCATCATCATTATTAGAGTTAGTGTTGTTACTTTTTACCCAAACAACAAGAAGACCAGTTTTTGGGGGGTTGTTTGTTTGTTTTTGGGGGGTTTTATCATCTTCATTGAAACATTCCCACGGAGGCAGGAATCCCTTTTTCACAGGGGATGGTAGAGGTTGCCCCTTTCCAGGCAAACCTCTTTGGTGACATCAAACATGACCTCTGAACAGACCACAGATCCCTACCCAACAGCATTGGCAGAGCTGAAAGCCAAAATCCAGGTCCACTCTGAGCCCCAATTCAAGTCATTCACCCAAGAAATTCACCTGTTTCTTGCAATTCATGACACACCTGACCCTGGAGGCAGCCTCATGGCCTCCTCACTCCAAGGAACCAATGCGCAGACAGCACAACCCTCTCTGAAAAGCACAGGGAGGTCTGGTCACATGGTGGCCAGAACAGGTCCTGAGCTCTTGGGGACAGAGAATCAGGAGAGTGCATGTTTACTGCATGGCGTGAGGTCCTACAGAAGGCTGGGGCAGAGAGGGACACATGGAGACAGAGTGTCCCTGATGAGCTCAGAAGAGCATTTGCCCCCAAAACAGAAGAAAGCAGCCAGGTGAATGAATGTACCCACTACAGATCACCCTCTGGACTCATCTCCTTAATGCTGAAGTATTAAAAGTCAAATCTCCTTTTCCGGTTTGTCCAAGAGCCCTCAGATTGCGGCTCTTTTCTCGGAGGGGAGAAATGAAGATGAAAATGTGTTTTGTTCTTCTCTCCCAAAGCCCACACTTTCTACCGTTCAGGAACTCCGCAGCTCATATTCTATGAAACATCTTTAGAAAACAAAGTTTGCTGTGTTGCCAGGTGATGCCATGAACTTGACAAGTGGGTAAAAGCTATTTTGGCCCTGGGCACTCCTATTAATGTACCGGGATAGCTAAATTCTTGAAAAAGCCTCTCTCCCTCTGTGTTTCTTGTTTTTTTGGGTTTTTTTTTTGTTACCACCAGAGTAACAGTATGATTCCAACTTTATTTTATGTGAAGCCACTTTGTTTACTGAATGAATATCTAGGTTAGAGAATCCGTAGACACCTTGAATAGAGAAGCGCTTAGAATTTTCGTTTTTAAAGTTTTGGTTAAGATCATGAGCTTTGCACCCAGGCCAGTGGTTCTCAGTCCCAGTTGCATAGCAGAATCATCCAGATGGCTTAAAAAAAAAAAAAAAAAAAAAAGAGTAGCAATACCAGGCTCCTAGCCCAGGCTATTAAATTGGAATCTCTGGGTAAATTACACAGAGCCAATAAGTCAATGAAACCCCAGCTTCCCAGGGACCAGCTGATAGGAACAGGAACTTGTCCTCTCTGGGTGTCACCTTCCCCATCCATGTAATGGGAGAGGTGATATGCCTCTCTCCCGGGGCTGTTGCAAAGATTAGCTCATGGGAGATGCTTACTTAGCATGTGCATGGTCCTTCCTAAGACAGCACGGGGTGGCGAGTGCGGGCACTGGATGGCGGGAACCTCCCTGACATCCTTGCACAGGTGGGAGGCTCTCTCACCATGGGCAGCATGCAGCAGGGACCCACGCTCCCAGCTCCACTGTCCTCATTTCTTAAACGTGATAATAACAGTATCTGCCCCAGAAAGTCATTTTGAAGATGCAAATGATGTGGTAAGTTATGCAAACTTAGCACAATGCATGATATTGACACACATTAGCTCTCATTATTGTAGAAAGTGGTGGGGAACTTAGAGGCACTGTCCTGTAAAACAGGGATTGGTGTCCCATGACAGAGATGATACGTTAAGTGACTTGCCAAAGGTCACCAGCTGGTAAGCAGAATGCCCAAGATTCGAACCTCGGATTGTTTTTCTCCAAAACCCATATTTTTCCCTCTTGACCAATTGCCATTATGATAATAGCTTGGCTGCGTCCTCAGTGAGGGCTGAAGTGCTTAGCCTGGCATTGGAGGCCTTCAAAGTTGAGCTCCAATCAGCCGTTTCCAACCTTATCTCCACTTGCACCCACTGTTCCTCGAACGTGCGCTGTGCGTTCTCACCTTTGGGCCTCCGGTCACTCTCCTCCTTGGGCCCAAATCCTTCCCCTCCTCCAGGGCCTGGTTTGATGCCCACCCCACCCCTGCACCCGCACCCCCACACCCGCACACCCGATCTA
This sequence comes from Lepilemur ruficaudatus, assembly GCA_963574885.1. Classification (NCBI taxonomy): domain Eukaryota; kingdom Metazoa; phylum Chordata; class Mammalia; order Primates; family Lepilemuridae; genus Lepilemur; species Lepilemur ruficaudatus. The sequence goes on from CAUYRT010097504.1 coordinate 52,385, forward strand.
CCTGCCGGAAGTGCTCGCTTGCCGGTTCGCGCAGGCCCTGTAGCACTTCGTCAGTTTCCTTCGTCCGTCTGTTGTGATTGCATCTTGTTTACAAGGCGTATCTGTCCTGCCACACTGCGGGTTCTCGGGAGCTAGAATTTGTCCCGGTCGTCTCTGTCCCGGCCACTCTCCTTAGTGACTCAATCTGATGCCTTTCATTTTCAAATGGGGTCGGGTGCGGGAGACAGGTTTGTCATAAATCAACCCACTTGAGTCATATGAGATGTCATCGAGACCCTTAACATTATTAATTGTCAACAAGATTTGGCTGCGAAGTGTTTGGCAAACTGTTCCTGATGAGTTTTTGACAGCCCGTCGTGGTGAAAATTCGGGGCGGCAGATGGGCGTGGTTCGCCACAGATGGCACCAAGTGGAGTCTCAGTGTTTAGGTATCTTTTAAAACTATGACTTTATATTTACGCTTAAAGAAGGGAAATACTTCGAAATTAACTTGTGCTTTTTGGGGAGTCTTGCTAATGTCTGTCAATGAGAAGCAAATGTGGGATTGTAGAGAGAGCCCTGGGGAGGGGAGCTGGAGGTTTAGGTGTTAGTCCCACCTCTGTCACCACCTGGCGGTGACTTCCAGCAAGTGAATTCCTCTCTTGGGGGCTCAGTTTTCTCAACTGGCAAATGAGGAAGTTGGGCTGGCAGGTATGCGGTGTCTGTTCTGGGTCCCACATTCCAGAATCATTGAATGCCAAGTCAGTGGCATTTGTAAACTCCGATATTTATCATTCAGGATCGTGAGAGGGCGAGAAAGCTTTGAGTGTTCCTGCCCCTAGAGTGGGCCTCTGGGGGCGGCCAGAGGCCTGGACCTGAAGGACTGCATCCCTACGTTGTCTGGATTCATTTGACGATGCACAGATTCTAAGCTGTCCTTGCAGTACCGAAAACACTGTCCCCACAGGGTCTGGGTTTGGAGAAAACAGAGCAGGTTCTATTTGCTTTGCAGAAACACATTCAAGACTTAACTATCTTTTTAACCCCCAGGTGATTCCTAAATCTTGGTTCTTGGAGATGGCTCCACCCAACTCATTTTAAGGATGGGAAGAGTGAGGCCCAGAGAGCGGCAGCAACTTACTCAAGGCTGCAAAGAACAATGGGGTAGAGCGGAGGCTGGGGACCTGTCCTTCTGGTTCAGGGATCACCTTACCACACACGCTGTGCTGTGGAATTTCATGGAGGCAACTGAGGAAGCGTGGCTGTGTCTGTGGAGAGATCCTGCCCCCTCCTGCACCGTCACAAGCCCCCCATCCCTGCTGAGGTCTGCCATCAGAGCTGGAGGGGCATTGGAGAATGTCTCGTCCTGCATTCCCCATCCTGGGAGGAGTTCACTGTGAGCCAGGGGTAGGAAAAGCTGCCTAGAACAAGGCACATCTCTCTATAGTCCAGTTGGACCCAGTGGAGGTAATCACACTCCACTTTTCTCTATTGAAACAAACATGTATCAGGGAGAATGGTGCAGAATCTGCTTGAATGATGAATGAAGTTGTCTACTGCGTGTTTCTATGCGTGCTCTGAGAGCACAGGGCTACTCTCCTCTGCCCGGGGAGGACACTAAACGTTATAGGCTGAATATCTGTGTGTCCACGAAATTCCTAAGTTCATATCCCAACCCCCAGTGTGATGGTATTTGGAGGTGAGTCCTTCGGGAAGTGATTAGAGTTAGTTGAGGTCATGAGGGTGGGGCCCTCAAGACAGGATATAAAAAGAGGTGGAGACAGATCTCGCTGCCTGTTCTCTGCCAGGTGAGGATACAGGGAGAAGGCAGCCATGTGCAAACTAGGAAGCCAGGAAGCTGACCCTCACCAGACACGAGATCTGCTGGCACCTTGATCGCAGGCTTCCCAGTCTC
>CAUYRT010097505.1:0-16083 GCA_963574885.1 Lepilemur ruficaudatus
TGTAGTCCCAGCTACTCGAGAGGCTGTGGCAGGATCCCTTGAGCCCAGGAGTTTGAGGTTGCTGTGAGCTAGGCTGACGCCATGGCACTCTACAGCCCGGGCAACAGAGTGAGACTCTGTCTCAAAAAAAAAAAAAAAATAGATAAAAGAAATCTATATAAAGAAACACCTCCCTGAGGGACCTCCCCTGCCCCGAGAGACCAAGCTAGACATGGCACCCTCTGGCTTTCCACATAATTTTGTGATTGGTTTTCTGATGTTCTTTCTCCTGTAGAGATTACGAGTTTCGGAGCTCACACAATGTCGCTCGTCACCACCACTTTCCGTATGGCAAGGAGGAAGGGACAAGTGGTTTAGCCCCGTGCCTCCAAGAGTGCAGGCTCTTTGCTTGTGCTGCGGTCTGTTCCAGCCATGTGCCCCGGAACAAGTGTAGCCGGGGCTGTGGCGTGTCACCCGGACACCAGCGTCAGTGCCCAGCAGCTCGTTCTCCAGCTGCCGGGCACACTGACCCCTGGTTCTTTATCCCTCCCCCTCCCCGCAATACTGCACATTGCCATGGGACAGAGCCCGTGGTCTGGGACCACAGCCCTGTCTGGGGGCATCTGTGTCGCATGCCTGGTTGGCTGGAGCACCTGGGCTCCCACTCAGGACAGCCCTGAAGGGTCCCTCCCCACCCCAAAGCCACAGGGGAGCTTGGTGGCGTCTGAACCGCGGCCCGAGTATTTCCTCTGCCCAGCTCTCCCTCCACCCCTCAGAAGTGTCAGCCCAGTAACACGTCTTAGGAAACTTCCTGCCTCCCAGGACACATGACAAAGACAGAAGCTACTTAACCTCTCTGTGCCTCAGTTTCCCCTCTGTAAAGCCTCACAGGGACATAGTTAGGTTTAAATGAGTTAAGGCAAACACAAGGTTTAAAAGAGTACCTGGTACCTGCTAAATGCCCAGTTATTACCATCACTGCCACCGCTGCTGGCACTCAGAGGAGCCTCCTTCTAGAATGGGACCTGCCACGGCTCTAGCAGGACACCTGTCCTGACCCGGCCCATGCCATTACGGTAAAGTGTGGCCAAGATGACACTGGGGATTCGCTCCCCAAATCCGTGAGTTAATACATTTCTGACTGATCCATTCCAGAACGAGCCCCCGGTGGATGAGTCATCAGTCTCAGCCTGGTGAGTTGCAAACTCTGTCCCCTGTCAACCCCCATTCTACCCAGGAGCACCAGAGGCTGTTGTCACAGGGTCCCCTAGCATCCTCCGTCTCCGGGTTGGCAGTGGAGTGCGTTCTCTGCCTTACTGAGTGAGAGGCTTTTTTCCAGCGTTCCAAGACCAGCATTCTCGTTACAGTGCTGGGCGCCAACACCGTCGCACAGCAGACGGCTGCGGGCTCGCAGGCTGCCAGGAGGGTGCAAACGCCAACCGTGCATGAGGACCTGCTGTACCCTTTAAAGCTTTCAATACACACAGCGCAGGCTCTGACAACAAAAGTTTACTACTAAACCAACTTTGTGAAAGGTCAGCCTCCAGAATTACTGCTCACGCTCACATCCGGGCTCTCTAACGAGCCCCACTTTGAAAGGAAGGCTACACGCGCCAGGGAGGGGAGGCCCCGGTCGGTCGCTCTGTCGGGGCCTGGAAGGCAGAATCGCTGCCCCAGTCCTGTCAGTCCTCCAGCTCCGCGCAAGAGCAGTGCCAGCAGCACCTGCAGCCGTTGCTAAGGAAAAACTGTTATGGCCCGTGAAGGCAGACGGTACTCGGACGTCGAGACGGGTGTAGGGGCCACCGCAGTGGGGCTTCGCAGTGGGGGACAGAGAGTGGGCTCCCCTCCCAGCGCAGCGGGCCCAAGTGGGAATTTGTGGCCAAGGAGCAGGGTGGGGTCAGTGGACGGAAAATTACCAAGAGGAAACGTAGGGATTGGGGGATTCTGGCTAAACCGACCTAACAGGAATCTCATGAAGCTGGCTGTAGAAGGAAGTGCACAGGTGGCCCTAAAAGAAAGTTCAGGAGGCTGCCTAAAGTTTGGTCAGACAGAGAATCTTTGTCATCGTCTTGTCTCTGGGGGGTTCCCCACGGCCGGCTGGGAGTTCCCTGAACCAGGAAGGAGAGGAGGGAGGGCGGCTGGGACTCCCGTGAGGGACAGACAGGGTGTGGGGGAGCTGCTCCCCCCTCCCTGGGGCAGGGAGCCCCGCAACCGAGCTCTGCCTGTGCTGGGGAGTGTTGTGGGCAGGACAGTGCCGCAGGGGTGTGGCGGAGATGCCTGGGGCTGGCGGTGGTGGGGCAGGCACCGGCAGGTCTGAACCCCCTCCGCTGTCCACCGCGACTGGGGTCCGTTCCACACACCCTCGGTTCTCAGTTCTCCTGCACCTTTCAAACATTTGGAAGTCCCCACCGTGGGACGAGGAGTCAGGGCTGGGCCAGGCCCTGGAGACGTGGCAGACCCGTTCAACGAGCTTGGTTTGGGTTGACCTCAGTGCCGGGGTCTCCTTGCAGTCCTACAGGGGAGGGACCGCCACGTCCTGGGGAGTGACCGCCCCGCACTGTGTGTGATGAACTTGCCCTGCTCGCTGCTGCCTCCCCCCTCCCAGCCAGGTCCAGAGCAGGTGCGAGAGGGTGTCTCACTTTGGGGCTGGAGGCTCAGTGCGGCTAGAAACTCCGGAGACTCGTTTCAAAGCTTCACTTGCGTAGCAAATATTCTTCCACCTCTCCTGTATTTTTAACATTTTACTCAAATTTGTTTCTAAATGAGTGGTACAGTTTTTTGTTATTTGTTTCAGAACGCTTGTTACCTAGGGTCTATCAAAAGAAAATGAAATATATTCGTTGCCAAATGCAATTTTATTTCCAGAAAAGTCACTCTGATAAAATGGGCACCCCCTGAATCCCTTACCTGAGCCCCGGGCCTTCCCCTTCCTGCCCCCCGCCCCACTCCACAAAGACACGTCTTTTCAGGGCTGTCCATAATCTGGGTCATTTCTATGCTTTGAAAAAGAGAAAAATGAAAAATTTTCCACTTACAGTAAGTTCTTAAAGATCTAAAATTCAAGGCTTTTTTTCACAAGTATTTCTCATCATAAAACATGTGTTTTCATGTTTATGCCTGATTTATTTTTTTCCAGCTAAAATATACATGCGAGTACCTTTCTTTAAAAAGGGCTAAGCCAACCTGGCCATGCTGCAGTGCTCCCTTGCCGGTGCATGAATGCCCTGTGAGACCGGGAGTGCACGTTCGGGCTCCCAAAGCCTTGGTGACAGGTGCTGCTGCTGCCGGCCTCACGCCCCCATCTCCTCCTCCCCCAAGCCCGGCTGCGCAGTCAGGAGCTCCATCTAGGGAGCTGCACCTGTGTCCTGGGAATCGCTGCCCAAGGGAAGGTCCATGAAACCCTTGAATCTCTTTGCCCTCAGGGAAACGCCACGTGAAGTTGGTGAGAGACTAGGAGACCCGCAAGTGACAAGCAGATCGGTGGGGACGGATGTGACGGGCTCCCGTGTGAGCAGAAGCAGCACTGGGGTGGCCGGCTGGGCACAGACCACTGTGTTGTCCCCTTTCCATTTCTTCAGGGACAAAGACGCTCCACACTGTGACGGTACTGAGCTGTCACTCCCGATGTCTGGTCAACAAGCATTCCGTGACTGATCAGCAAGCAGCGCGGTTTACCTTGATTTGAAGACCTCTAGTTCAGTTCATTTTTTAAATATAGGACATGCTGAGCACAACTTAAATGTATACATGCACACATATATGTGTGTGTCTATGTACGTGTATGTATGTGCACGTGTATATAAACATGAGTGTGTACAGCATGTATACACATATCGATATAGTTAGATATATGGTCATATTTATCAATATACATACATAGTTAAAGATTCAAATATGCAAATATTCATGTTTCTCACTGGTTTTCAGAAGCCATGGCTGCCATATTGAATCTGTTCTTTAAAAAACAAGAACTGAAGCCGCTCGCCCCACACCCCACACAGCTCCCCGTCTACACTGAGAGACTTTGCTCTGCCTCTGTCTTCATTTGCGTGACTAGTGCAATTGTTCCAGGAGCCTCCCGTCCGGGTCAGTGGCACAGAGCAAATTCCTGACGGAAACCTCCGGAAAGATGTCTCAGCGCTCCCACGAGAAGCATCCACAGTTTGTGGCCTAGATTCTTTGAATCCCTCACCTTAAACTCCTTGCCTGGCCGCCCCCCCGATCCTGGGCGGGTGTGGAGTGACTGACACCCCGTCCTCATCACTCCCCAACAACACGAAAGCCCCGGGTCCGGAACTCCACTCCGAGGCTGGTTCCGACCTCACCCCCCTGACCACGCGCAGCTTGTTGCCGGGACTAATAACCCAGCTCAGTCTTGTGTGTCAGGGATCTGCGGAAGCCGCATCCGACAGGGACAGGCCAGATATATGCAAACATACGGCGACAAATCACTTAATAAAACTAATAAAATACAACACTGGTTATGTTCCTGTTGTAAAGGGCTTCAGTCTTGGGTACAAAATGTCTGTAAATAATTCAGTAAATAATTCTACTCTAAAGAAGAAAGAGGGGGAAAAGCTACTTCCTCCTTGACCCACTATGTCCTTCAAAAATCACCTGCAACTCCTTAGAAAAATGGAAGTTTGAAAATTGTTCCTTTAATATATGGGATCCTTAAAAAAACGTTAGGAGCTGCAAGACTCCTGCACGAGGTGAGTTGGGCCAAGAGGGGATGAGGCTGTCATAAGATGAAAGACGTAACAAGTGTGTGTCTAATAATCACTGTCCCCCAGGACGTCACCCAGGCCCTGCATGTGAGAGCGTGTGTTGGCAGGTGAGGAACACCTGGGCACAGCTCAGCTAGGAGTTCACCTGCTCCCTGGAACACTGGTCCCAGTAATCCCCAGGCAGGGTGGACCATGGGCAATGGGGTGGGTGAGGACAGCCGCCTACCAAATGGATGAGGAAGAAGATGTCCTCAACCACACAGGGTGGAACTCCAGGGACCCCATAGGTCAGAGCACTGGGACGTGCACTTCACTGTACCTCTAACTACTTCCATAATCTCCCAGAAAAATGGCTTAGCTTCTCTGAGAATTAGCTTCTATATGTATAAAATAGGTTTAACAACATATTTCTGGATTGTAGAGGATTAAATTAGTCAGTGAGTAGGGAGAGACTTGCAAACTATAAGGAGCTAAGCAAATGCAAAGTATATTTTCCAAGGAGTAGAGAATTCAGACAACTCTCAAAACAGCCTAGGGCTAGGATGGGCGGGCAGAGACATCCCTACTTATGGTTGCCATGTGTGGTTGTGCATGTTGCATACTGCACATCTGTAGGGGGTGACTTTGTAGTCACGAGGGATGTATATATGACATGACATTTTCTAGCAGATGCCTTAAAACGTCTTGTGGAAAGGGTGGTTTATACTACTTTGTAAGACAGTGCTGCCCAAGCCCACGGTGGTGTGATCTGTCCGTGCCCTATTGTGTAAAATGGGAGAAATTGAATCTCAGGGCTGTGCTCTCTTCTGTGTGGGCTGTAATGTTGAATCACTGTTTTGTGGCTTAATTGCTCTTTAACTTAAATATGTGGCTGGAAGCCAGAAATAAAAGCATCGACTTTTTAAAATGTGTCAGTCAACTTTACATTATTCTAGAACAAAGTTCTCAATTGGTTGTAATGGGCCAAACTCGGTAAGATACGTCTTACTAGAAATGCAGCAGTCTAAAAGCATTTGAACTAACATTCTTAAATTGGGAGAGTTCAATGAAATCCAGCTTTTCAGTTTCTCTTTAAAAGTTGGAAGGTCTGGCTCACTGGGCTCATCTTCCAGAGGTGCAGGAGCAGCTCGTCAGCCCCGCACAGAACTGAAATGCCACTGTCCTGAGCTGTGCCAGGAGGTGCTGGGGACTGGTCAGTTCCTGATGCCTGGCAGCAGGTTCCTGGTTCCAGAGACCCGGGCTTTCTGTGCTTGCTGCCGCCAAGCAAATGAGCCATCTCAGCTTCCTTCTGCGCATGCTCCCCGCCTTCCCGTTTCCTTAGCTTGGAAATGAGGAGGACTGATGGAAGAGCCGCACTCCCACCCCTGCGTCTGCTCTGTGGGCCACACCTTTACTGCCCACCTGTGCTGGCGAGCTCAGAGAGAGCAGAACCCAAGTCTTCCTGCAGCTCCTGCGCCACCAAGAAGGCAGAAACAGACAGTGCTAAGTGCCAAAAAGGAAAACAAAGCCAGGGTAAGAAGCCGAGAGGAGGACCTCCTTCTGCAGGGAGGGGATGCGGCAGGCGCCCCTGCTTGGGGAAGAGCTTTCAGGAAGGCAGTGGGAAGGTGGTGAAGACCAGGGGAAGGGTTTCGGATCATATCCCAGTCGGGTGGGACCAGAGAGATCACGTGGCCTGGTGTACGCTGCGCTCCCTGCTGTATTGAGAGCGAATTGCGGGGAGCAGTGCAGAGGAGGGAGCTTCCTGCAGAAGGCTCGCAGGACAGCACCGAGAGCGCCCTGGGGCCTTCGGGACTTGCTTTGGCTGACTAGACGTGGGGGCTGAGAGGAAGTGGGGAGTCAGAGACGGCCCAAGGGCTGTAGTCTGAACACCAGAGGAGCAGAGCTGCCATTTGCTAAGATAAGGGGCGTAAATGGTCCGGATGAAATCAAGACCCTGGCATTGGGCATGTTCAAGTTGAGATGCTAATTAAACCTGGAAGTGGAGATGGTGGCAGGCAGTTGGAGGTCACCAGCAGGGAGGTGCTATTTTAAGCCAGGGCCCTGGTGAGCCGTCCATGGAGGAAGAGTCCGCCATGGATGGGGCTCCCGGGGTGCCTGTGAAAGGCAGGGTCGGGGAAAACCTAGGAAAGGAGAATGAGAGGGGGCAGCCATGGTGCAGAGGAGGACTCAGAGGGAAGCTGTCTGGACTGAATGAACAGAGGGTTTCAAGGAGAGGGGAGGCGTCAGCTTTATAAGGAAGGGCAAAGCCACCACCGCCTGCTGCTCAGGAATACTGGGTTGTGTAGCCATCTATAGGATTAACCTAAAACTCCCTCTGGGAAGGTGATCAATAATCTGTACAAGAGGATGTTGAAACTATTTACATCCACCTAAAAAAGTACACAGCATCAATATCAAAGAAAGGAAACTAGGACAATATTAAAGTATTAGCATCCTGTATGCTTAGCAAGACAGTAAAAATAGATCGTTCCTAGTGTTTCCAGCCACGTGAGAATTAAAAACACTATTTTGTTGCAAGTGGCACTGAGAACAGATTCGATCTTGTTGGAGAACGTTCATGAATGTTCCAGGATGGTACGCAGGAGTTATAGAATCCTATCCCCAGAAATATTCTCTAAGGGGAGAAGGGAAACTTCAGAAAGAAGGGGGTGACGAAGCCCTTCTCAGGGCACATAAAGCAGCGCTTGCACAGCAGGGCAAAGGTGGCCGTCACCTGTCACCTGGCTGCCCGGGGAAGTGAACGGAAGGGCTGACCCTCAGCATCCCGGCCCACAGGCTCAGGCGAGCTGGTGGCCCTGTTGTCCTGCAGTGTAGCAGTGTCCTGACCCTGGGCTGGCACAGGAAAAGCCAGAGAGACCTGAGGGCCACCCTCTCCCTCTGCCACCTCCTTCTCCTGGGACACAAAGCCCAGAGCTGGCTCCAGTCTTCCCGAGGGAGGGAAAAAGGAAAACTATAAAAATTAGCATCTAAAAATGACTGAGCACATGCAACTCCATTCATAAAATCCCAGCATGAGACGACTGTCTTATTTGTAACAGTCAGATTAAGTGAAAGGACAGAATCAAAAACAGTAGTAACAAGCATTGGTTGTTCTGCTAGTGTACGGAGCGACAAGAACGCGACCCGAACAGGGGAAAGTAATGGAGCAATTGCTTTCTGACAATATAACTGCCACAGCCAGCTCAGGACAAAGCAGAGGGTCAGAGCCTGGGGGGTGTTTACATTTAAAGGATAAAAACAGCTCAGGGCCAGCGAGAGTTTCCTTATCTCCATCGGACTGGAAGTATGAACGCGGCTAAACACACAGGCAAAAGCGCAGGAATGTGCCATCACGAGGTCAGCGTTGGCCAGGCCAACTGTCAGTGGGGGAGAGGGGACCTGGCCCGAGGACAGGGCTCCCCTGGACAGGGGCGGCTGCGGATTGGAGACAAAGGACCTCAAATAAGTGACAGAATGCTGGGGTCAGAACAGAGGTGCCTGGTCCTCCATCACGCCTGTACGTGTGTGTGTGTTGAAGGTGCGTATGTGATATCTCCAGTGATTGTGAAATTTTATTCTACGTAAGAATCGCCTAGAAAGCCAGACTGTTAAAACATGCAAAATCTCCGGGCCTCACCTCCAGAGCTACAGGGTGTTCTGGGGGTTTGGGGTGGAGCCGAGGTCAGTGATCCAGACCAAGATTTGCACCCCTTACCCGTGGGGTCTGGGCTTGGCGACCGCGAGGCTGCCCCCAGGGGGTGTTTTGCTTCTGGTGGGCGAGAAGCCAGGCCTCAGCCCTTGCCTGGGGGCCACCCTGCCTGGAGACGGCTGCTGGGGCCCCGCCCCTTTTTCCTTTGCTTTCATGGATAGTTAATATGTAAAAACACTGTCGTGTACATTCATAAAGACTTAAGAATTTATAACGTAATGGTATCTTTTTTGCCAAGTCATCTGAGTTAGACCACCTCTAAAAACAATCTCAAACTACGGGCTGCTTGCTCACTTTCCGTCTTAGTCTGGACACGGTGCCCTATTTCCAAGGCTGAAACGGTCTGGAAACATGACTTTGAGGTGTGACAAGGACAACCGCAATGGCTGTTGGCGCATTGAAATGCTGGGGCAGGGCCCTGGGCCTCTCAGAAACCCACCTAGATGCGGAGGGAAGCTCTCCGAGGGACCCACACCCCTGCACAAACTTCCAGGTGGGGCCGGGGAGCCATGTTCCCTGGAGAGACCCTGCCTTCCTCCCGCTGTCGCTGGGGGCTGCAGGCTTCCCGATGTCCAGGCGCCGCCACTCTTACCCAGAGGTGAGAGCAGAGAAGGGCTGCGCGGCCATGGGGAAGAGGGGCTGGGGCATGGTCCCTGTGTCTCCTCCGCCTCTCTTATGATAAAACAGCCCTCAGCCTGCCGCCGCCTCTACACACTGGCTTTGTGGTTTTCCCTTTTTGCATAGTGCATGCACCCAGGGCTTGCTGTCTTCCTGGACTTATTTTATTAATTTTAATAAAATAGCCCCAGAAATAAATGTTATATTCAAGCCATGTCCTTTGCTTCCTCGATTTTACACTGATGCTGTGATTTTAGGTTTAAATTTTGAGTCGTAAAGCAAGTGTTTGAGAAAGCTCCCCAATCTACCCCAGCCACTGCCCCTGCAATGCCCTCGGCATGGAGATTAAAAGGGGAGGGGATTTAGACTCCAGTCCAAGGGCACGGAGTCAAAAGGTCCACACCCACGAACAATAACCAGTCTTGTACTCTCTACATTATGGTGAAAACCACTGGAATTGCCCTTTCTTTTTTTCTTGAGTTAGGTTCTTGGTCTTGCCCAGGCTGGAGTGCAGTGACATCATCATAGCTCACTGCAACCTCAAACTCCTGGGCTCAAGCCATCCTCCTGCCTCAGCCTCCTAAAGTGTGGGATTACAGGCATGAGCCACCGTGCCCTGCCAGAATCTCCCTATCAAATGCCAAATGAGAACATTCAGAAGCCTTGGACCAGCTGGCTGGGTGGTGTATAGTGGGAGTTGTCGTTGGCTGGAGGGGGCTGCTGGGTGTGGCGGGGGTGGCTGGCAGAGGAGAGCTTCTGAAGGATTCTTGGGGAGAGGATGGGAGCAGAATCCATAGGAGCACCCCCAGTGCTGGCCAGAGGGGTGCAAGGAGGCAGGAGAGGAGGAAGAAACACAGAGACCAGTATGATTTCTGGTAATCAACAAGAATAGGTCCTTACTTGGGAGACAGTTTTGCTGGGTATAAAAATGGCATGAGAGCAGACACCGTGACCCCCTAAACACCCCTTGATCCCAGTAATTAACTCTGTGCTTGAGACAAGTAGGTAGGTGCTTCATGAAGAGGGACAGGCTCACCAGTATGTTCAGTTCAAGTTGGTTAAAACATTGATTTTTAAACCAGACAAAGTGGTCTTAACCTTGGCATTGTCATTCCTGAGACAAATAATCTAGGAAATTCAAATTCTCTAAGCCTCAGTTACCTCATCTGTGATACGGGACCAATAGTGTCTATCCCCATAGGATTATTGAAAAGACGAGAGGACTCGGGTGTGTAAAGGCAATAGCACCGTCTGCACTTGCTGGATTCAGAGTAAGCACAGCCTGCCGCTGTCACACTTGTGCAGCATCTGACAATTGTCAAAATTCCTTCACACGCTTTCTCCAGATCCCCTGTCAACCCAAAGATAGACAAAGAAAAAGGTTTCCTACCTTTAAAGAATGACTGTGATGACAGCTTGACATAAAACCGAAAGGTGGAAGGGAGAGGAGCCAGCCAGGGGAACTGGAACCTCGAGGGCCGGGTCTCGGGGATGGCTGTGGGCGTTTCCGCCTGGGCATCTGCCAGCTGTGAGCTCTAACTTCACCTGTGGCTTTGGTGATGGAGACAGAGCCGGATCCCCACCCAGCGCCAGCTGGATCTGTGTGCCTGAAATGCCTTCCCTCCCCCTCAAATTCGATAAAGAGGTAATCAGGGGAGAAGCACACGCATTATTGTTTTTATAAATCTTAGACTAGTGTGATCTCCTTGATGAAGGCGTTAGCTACAGGCCATTTTATCGGGGAGCTGTTTGGGAGAATGAATGACGTTCACAGCGCCACTTGGTTCTCGTTCGGTGGCAATCAATAAAAGACGCCCAGAGCAACAAGAGAATGCATCAGGAGGGAGCGTTGACGGTCAATCTTTTTGAAAAGTACCACCTGTATACCAATTGTATTAAGTGATTACAATAAACATTCAAATTTAAAATGGTCATTATTCATAGTGGAATTATAATCACATAGGTTTGATTTTTTTTTTTTTTAAGTTTTAAGAGGGTGTACCGTGGGCTCAGCACTTTGAAAAATGCCTCCAGAGTATTATCTCATTAGATCCTCGGGATAACATCCGGAGGGAGGTGGTAATAGCCTTGTTTTCCAGCTGAGGCGCAGGATTTGAGCGTGTTGTTCAACGTGGCACAGTGGCCAGGGCAGGGCCAGGATCTGGGAGGGGAAGGGAGACGAGTCCACGTCCACTGTGTCCCCTCAACATAGTAGGGCTGGGCCCCCACATGGGCGCGTGAGGATGCGCAGTAGGCGCCAGGCCAGGCCAGCACCACGCTTAGATGGTGATGATGCCGCAAGGTCGTGCCCAGGCCTGAACCCCCAGGGGCAATCTGCCCACACCCAGAAGACCCAACCTGGCAGCTGGGTGGTTCCCCAAATTTCCAACTTTTCCTAGGCCCTGGAGGAAGAGCTGGTCAGGAGCAAGGCTACTGGCAGAAGAGCATCGCTTATCCCGTTTGGGAGTCAGGGTGACAGCTGGGAGGCAGGCTGAGAAGCTGGGGCAGTTGGCAGGACTTGAGGACTCAGGGAGGAGGAGGAAAGAGACGGAAGTGGGTCCTGACCCACGCTCTGCGCACAGTGTGAGCTGCGCATCCACAGCCAATTGCTTAGGGGAGGGGCCAGGACAGAACCCACGCCCCGTTTCTGTTATCCTACCAGCTGGGAATGCCGTGGTTTGCGTCTACTTGTTGAATGATTCAGCTTCTTTTCTCTCCTTCTTTTCTCACTACCTGCATCTGGAAACACTTCTCTTCTTCCCTGGTCAGCCTGCGGTCACCCAGAGCCTCGGCCCACTGGTTTTTCCAGTTGGACTGCACCTGCCTGCAGGGTGGCATTAACTTATGGGCCTTAGGCACCTCTTGGCTGTCATCAGGGCTGACGTCCCTCACCGGACGTATGTGTGCACATATGTGCCCATCCAGGCAAGGACAAGAGCCCAGGGAATTTGGATTCAGGTTCTAGGCCCCCAGTTTCCAGCGAGGTGGCCCCTGTCAACCGACCACAATCCCCCAACCTCAGTCTCCACCTCTGCAAAGTGGGGATTTGGTAATCTGCCCGGCCTGCCTGGCTGCTTTGTGCCGGTGTCACTTGAAATGATAGATCTGAGAGTGCTTTGAAAAGAGAAGAAAGCACTAGATCAGCGCACAGAACAAAACGCAAAACCACAATCCCAGCCAGCTGGGGCAGGTACTGGGGCTGGGCGTACCAGGTTTTCTTTGGTACTGGCCCATTCAAGTTCTTCCTCTAAGTCCACAGAGGCAAACAAACCTGCTATTTACACAAGCCCCGGGCAGTCCGTGTTCCTTAGGGGAGGATGAGGCGTATTTGCAAGAGGCTGTACAGATACAAAATTATAAATACAAGAGCAGATTGAGAGTAGATAATGTTCAAAATGAGAACATAATAAATTACAAATTCTACAAAGCTAACAATGTCATAATATCACAAATCCAGTAAAATAATAGCGTCATTAATTTTTAAATTCCTTTCGAACTACATTTTTGAGGTATATACTCTTTACTTTTTTTTCCCAACTAATTAGACATCCACATGCAAAGCAATGAACCCTGACGATTACCTCACTCTGTACAGAAAAGTTATCTCAAAATGTATAATAGACTTGCACGCAGGAGCTAAAGCTATAAAACTGCCAGAAGAAAATGTAGGATGAAGTCCTGGGACACTGGGTGAGACAAAGTTTCTTAAAGCAGAACTCAAAGACCATAAACTACAAAAGAAAATATCGATAAGTTCATCTTTATTAAATAAAAAACTTTCGTTTTCTCTCTGTGTTGTCAACTGCTACAAAAATGAAAAGGTAAGACACAGACTTGGCGAAAATACTTGCAAAACATATATCCGATAAAAATCGGCAACAAAGAACTCTTACAATTCAAAATAAGACAAGAAAAAAACAGCTAAAAATGAGTAAAAGATCTGAACACTTGACCAAAAAGAGATATAAGTGACAAGCAAGCCCTTGCAAAGATTTTTAACATCATTATTCAACGTTATTTCAACATTTTTAACAACAATTCGCATTAGGAAAATGTAAAATAGAGCAAGGAGAAATCATTATTATGCACTTACTAGAGTAACTAAAATAGAAATCCCTTATTAGTATGAGAACAACCCAAACTGCCGTTGTTGTGAATGCAAAATAGCACAACCATTTGGGAAAGCCATTGGCAGTTTCTTACGAAGTCAAACATGTCCTCATACTGTATGGCCCAGCCACCTCATTCCTAGACATTTAGCCAACAGAAGGGAAGGGCTACGCAGAGGCCCGCACAGAGACCTCTGTATAAACATTTATCTCAGCTTCATTAATAATGGCTTGAACTGGAAACAACCCAAATACCTTTAAGCTGGCGAGCATACAAACAAAGTTGAGGCCATGCTGTACAGTGGCGCATGACCCAGCAAGCAAGGGAGGGAACTACTGATACGCGTAGCGATATTGATGAATGTTGAACATACTATGCTAAGTTGGAAAAGCCATCCTCAAAAGCCTGCATAGTGCAGGATTCCAGTTATACGAGATTCTGGAAAAGGCAAAACCGTAGATACTACACAGATCCGTGGTTGCCAGATTGGCATTTTCATCCAGTTATTTTTTTACCTCAAACATTGTAGTTTTCATTTCTGTTAGTTTGGATTCGGGTGTTTTTTATATCTCGTATTTGTATTTTTTTGAAAATATACAATATATAGTTATAATAAGTGTCTTGATGTCCTTATCTTCTAATTCTGATACGTTAACATGTATCAGTTCTGTGTCAATTCTGATAGGTTTTTTTTTTTTCCTTTTCATTACAGATCATGCTTTCCTTCTCCTTTATGTGCCTGGTAATTTTTTCGTTACTTATTTATTTATTATTTTTTTAGAGACAGGGTGTCATTCTGTTGCCCAGGCTACAGTGCAGTGGCCTGATCATAGCTCACTGTAACCTTGAATTCCTGGTTTCACGTGATCCTCTTGTCTCAGTCTCCCCAATAGCTAGGACTACAGACGTGTGCCAAGTCCAGCTAATTTTTTCTTATTTTTTGTAGAGACAGGGTCTCGCTATGTTGTCCAGGCTGGTCTTGAACTCCTGTTCTCAAGTGATCCTCCCACCCTGGCCTCCCAAACTACCAGGATTATAAGCATGACCCACTGCACCTGGCCATTGCCTGGTAATTTTTGAATGGATTTTAGACACTGTGGTTTTTATCTTTGCAGATCTTTAAGCGTTGTCAGGTTGGGAGCTTTGCTAGACTGCAGAGCAGTATTTATGCTGGAGCTTGTTACTCTCCACTGTGGAGGGAAGGCGCTCTTGTGCCCTCTACCACTGCCCTGCGAATCTTGAGCCCATCCTTTCTGGCTGGTGATGAGAAGCACCCTCCATGGCCTTGTGTGAGCCCTGGACAATGAGTTTCTAAACCTTCCAGATGCCTCTTTCCTCAGCCTGGTAGTTTCCAGCACACTTAAACTGATCAGTGTTCAGCTGAACGTCCCAGCGGACCCTGCACAGATCTCTGGGGCATTTCCCGGTGCAGCTCCCCTCTCTCTGTCCCACGAACTCGGGCTGCTTTTGTGCTCCTGAACCGAACCCCAGCTCCCTAACACAGAGACTGTGCTGGCCTTTCCCCGGGTTTACTCTCCCTGTGTCGTGGCCGGGAGCCCCGCCCAGGACAGTAATCTGGGGCAACATCAAGGCTCCCTCATTGTTTCCAGTCTCTCAGGGATCACTGCCCTTTTTTGCTTGATAGTCATTATCTTGAAAACCACTGATTTATATTTGTTTTAATTTTTTTTCCAGTATTCAAGTTGATTAAGGCAGGAAAATAAAATCATCCTCCTCCCCATTACTCCATCTTGGCCATAAAAAGAAGTCTACAGCATATGTTTCTGATGCTGTGATGGTTCCTTCCTCCATCTCAGCATGGAGTAAAATGAGTTTTCCTGCATCAGCACTTTTTAAGAAATTCCTGGGGACAGCCTGGGGTCTCCCCAGGTCGAAACAGTGTTGCAGTTTTACTGCTGTCTGCAGCTCGACACTTCTGTTCCCCTTGCCAAAGAGCAGACGGCCACATTTAACTGTAACTTTTTTCCCTAATTTATTTATTTAGTTTTTAAATTGACAAATAAAAATTTTCTCCTAGGCTGGAGTGCAGTGTGCGGTCATAGCTCACTGCACCCTCGAACTCCTGGGCTCAAGGGATGCTCCTGCCTCAGCCTCCCAGGTAGCTGGGACTACAGGTGCAGGGCCACCAAGCCCTGTGGCATAGTGAGTATTTTAAACTGAGAAAGATGAGAAAACTGCAGGAGCAGGGAGGTCACTCTCTGAACTTCTTCCGTCCACCTTCCCCTGAAATAGGTGCTAAGACCCTCTTTATGGAGGGGTCCACCCTACACCCAGGGGAAAGGAGTGAAGACTCAGATGCCAAGAGGAATCTGAACACTTAGACAGTAAGTCACTGCCCTGCAGTTTATTACCATGAGATCATCCTGCTTTAGTCCTGCCGTCGTGCTTGTCCATAAAAACACAACTTTCCCCATTTCTTTGTGTCATTTCCGAAGGCTGCGGCATCACATAAAATTTACGTTATGCAAATTTGTATGCTTTTCTTCTGTTATATCTGTCTTTTGTTTTAGGGATCCAGCCATAAACCTAGCAATGAGTAAGGAAATTATGTTACTGTTTCTCCCCTACAAGATTCTAAAGGAAAAAGCATTAGTTGGAATAAAGAAGGACTCCACATAAAAGCAAAAGAAATCATCTGCAATCTCTTCAAGGACATACCTTGTGCCATGTTAGGAAGAATGGAAGCGTTCACTTCAAGAAGCCAAAAAACAACTAATAGAGTAACTATAAAGAGTTGTAAATGCAATAGAAACCCACAACACAGTAAAGTGAATCAATCCCACTGGTTCTTAAAACAAACAAGAGACAATGAAACTCATATTTTCCTATTAAGGCTTACCCAAGAAAGAAGAAGAAAGGCCTAAACCACATAAGAATGATAAAGTAGAAGAAGGAAATAGCAAAGGACGTGAACAGGTGGAAAACCATACCATGCTCGTG
>CAUYRT010097506.1:0-17585 GCA_963574885.1 Lepilemur ruficaudatus
AGCTTCTGTAGCCCTGCTTGCTCCACCAGATAACTTTCCCGGATGTGGTTCTTGCCTTTAAAAGACCCTGCTTCTTTTGGCTCGGGGCCACTCTCTGTAACTGCCTACAGCGGTGCAGAGGGTGGTCGCTGGGCCCAGCTATTAAAGACTCATAATTTGGCTCAGTTTCGGTCTTTAGGTGGTCTTTTCTGGCACTCCGCACCGTAACACCCACTGTGCATGTCACTGTGATAAGGTACTTGGGTATGGAAACTGATCTCGGAAAAGCATCCTTGGCATCCTTGTGTACCTTAAAGGTCTAGGCTGAGAGGAGTTAGACAGTGACAAGGACATGTGTTAAATAATGAATTCCTAATGTCCCTTGGCTACTTTAATTAGCTGTACAAAAGCTTTCCTTTTCTCTTTTTTCCATGTACTCTATAAACAAGTGGATGGGAAATAAACATGTCTCCCTGGACCCTCCATAGACATAAGTAACTCAGAATGCACAGGGTAACTTTGCATATCATATGTGCCTTAGAAATAAGATTTATTCGAGTACATTTGTGGCTACATAATGGGGAACCCAGGGAGGAGACTTATGTTTTGGGGGATATTTCTTTGATATATTCATGACCTCCAAGCCCTGGCCTCTGTCTAAGGTGGTTTCTTTTGTCTTCTCACTAAACTCATGGCATATGGATTTCTGAATAACAGGAGAGAGCTGAGTTTGAGAAAATATTTTTTTCTTTATATTTCTCCTCCAGATGGAGATGTAGACAAATGGTTCCAGAAGGAAACTAGGTTGGTAGAGACAGGATTCTAGAGCTAAATTCTCTGTGGCCATGAGCAAGTTCTTAATCCTTAAAGGAGAAATTTAATAGTTGAGATGCAGAGGCTGTTAAATGCAAAGCAATGAAATTTGTGGACTGTGAATTGATTCATCAGTCCTAGTGGTGGCGGAAGCCAACATCTGAGCATAAAAC
This sequence comes from Lepilemur ruficaudatus, assembly GCA_963574885.1. Lineage (NCBI taxonomy): Eukaryota > Metazoa > Chordata > Mammalia > Primates > Lepilemuridae > Lepilemur > Lepilemur ruficaudatus. The sequence continues at coordinate 966 of CAUYRT010097506.1, forward strand.
TTGTTTCTCTGTTGGGTCAAGTAAGCTGGTTCAACACCTTGGGTCTTCGGTTGTCTCAAAAATAATTTTTCTTTGCAGTGAGCATATTATTCAGTTAAATAACTGAAAATCCTGAGGGTTTTTCCCATGAATATCCTTGGGGATGCAAGGGAATTCATCCAGCTTCACTGGAATGAGTTTTTGCCTTCCTCCAAGAATGAGTCTGGATCAGTGCCGGGGCTATTATTAGTGTGGAGAGCAGAGGGCCGGGAGAACACCCACTTACACCCTTTGTGCAGAACTGGCATCTTCATGTTCAATGCTCTGATGGAAATGAGGTTAGAGGAAATGCAGGAACTACAGGCTTTTTGGGTTTTCTCCCACTCATGATGATGACCTCATGAACCAACTGTAGCAATTATTTGTTCACTGAGTACCAAGAGTGTGATTCCCACCCCCACTCCCCATCCACTCAAGATGGTGAATTTTATTGGTGGCCATGAGGTAACCAGTGAGTGTTTGCACTTTTCACCAGGGTGGGGCAGGTGGGAGGTGGGTATGCATCTTTTGTAAAACTATCTGGTTGCCTGGGAGCTGTGAAACGGTGCTTGTTTGGCCTGTGGAGCTGGTCGGCCGGGGGTGAAGGCACATGGCGGGCACCAGTTTCTTTAAACTCCTGTCCTAGTCTCTGTAAGTGATGGTTGGATTATTCTTGGTGCAGATGAGATGCCAGTGTGTGAGATGGCCATGGACTGCTGCTGCTGTCCATCATGTAGGGACGAAGGGCAGAGAATGAATGGACAAGCTTTGAATAAAGCTGGCCAGGCTTGTTCATGGAATTTATATGAACTAGAAATCTTTGCAATGGTAAAATTATGCATTTGAAAGAGATTCTTCATTCCTGGAGGGCTTGTAGACTTCATTTAATAGTCTTATCAATAACTTGTTGGAGTTAGAAGTAATGAGAAGACCACTGATTAGCAAGAATATATCAACAGGAATAATAACACCTCTGAGATCATTTTGTCTAATGTCAGTATTTTGCAGAATTAATAACATTTTTGAGATGATGGGGACTTATCTCCATCATTTTCAAATGAGCAGCGGGGGCCCACAGAGGCAAAGTGACTTAGCTAAGATGACCCAGCTACTTGGTGGAATGACGTTGTTAGGAATGGAACCAGGTCCTGTGTTTCCATCATTCTGCTCATGATGGGCCATGAAACATCATTAGGTACTGTGGCCAGTTAGCAGGTAATTTTAGGTGCCCCTACAATGATGCCACCTACCCAAGTGCCTGCTCTGAAGTTGTTCAGCCTCTAGTTATGGAGTCCTACTGTGTGCCTGGCACTGTGCTTGGTGCTGGGGATAGGTAGATGAACAGATAGGGGATTCTGGCATCAGGAGCACATGGGAGAGTCAAATACAAGGAAGGGAATATATTATCATTCTAGGGCTTAGTGATACGTGGAACATCTTCCCCGGGGATGGAAAGTCCTCACTTGCCTACTTCAAAGCCACGGGGAATAGTTTTTATTTTCTGTTGATTTTACAACATCGGAAATGGAAATGATGGCAGAAAGCTTCACGAATGGAATTGACTCTAAATGATCTCAGCTTCATCTGGTCACATCCAACTGGTGGATTAAAGTTTGAAATTCTTTGTCCTTTAAATCTATTCACTTCCTAGAGACACTCGGTAAGAATAGTTCAGAGGAGTTTCTTTAGGGATGCAAGCAGAAATGGAATTGTACCGCCCTAATTTGGTCATTCATCATACGTTGCGTGCATGCACCAAAACGTCACACGGACCCTATAAATATAAATATAGTTATTATGTATCAATAAAAATGGGATTCTGTGCACCCAAAGAGAGATAAGATGTGGATATGGGTATCATTGCAGCTAAGTCAGGGGTTGAATTATTGGTTCATCAATTAAAACAAAGTTTGTTTTTCTCCTGTTAATACAGAAAGGGCAGAAGCTTAGGAAGAAGTCTACTGTATGTTAAATACTATTTGAAACACTTTATTTGCAGAAGGTTCAGATAGATGAAATACTTTGGCTGGGTCAGATGACTGTGACAAACAAAGCCAGCATTTGAATATATGTCTGTTTGCCACTCTAAGCTTCTATTCCCAAGACTACTGTGGTACCTCCAGGGGTACCAAGGTAATACATTATAAGACAGTGGCTATTTTAGCTGCTTTTATGTCATACGTGGGCCAAACTCTAGACTCCTGGAGGAACGGGGTCATAGTTTACACAGTTTGTCGATGCCTTCCAAAGAGTATAGCAAGTACAACACAGTGTGTAGGCACAGCAGGTTCTCAATAAGTATGCATGCAATGAACCATTGCATCAATTTAATAGTCCACAGGGTTAAGAAACTGTGTTCATGAATGGGCACATTGCATTTTAGGATCCTTGTATTTGAGTATAAGGCTGAGCTTGGAGAAACCAAACAGAAAACCCACACTTAGAAATCTCCTTTACTATAATTTGCAGTTCATAAGCATGCCTGGTTTTAACTATATTCCTGCATACTGTGTGTTTTCTTAAAAGCTACCTATAAACATATTATATATTCATAATCTTGTGGCAGGCTGGCTGGATTTAATAGAGCCAGGAAGGCTTCCAACACATTAAGTGTTCTTGAAGGTAATAAAAAGGGGGACTAATTACCTAGCTGAAACGGTTATCTGAGAGGTGTTGGATATCTTGACTCTCTGGGATTTTGACACCAGCAAAAGTGGTTAAGAAAAGACAGCTTTGAGAAAAAGCCAAGGTGATCTATTTGAAACAAGTTGTTTTATTAAATCTACGATGTGCGTGTATCTGTTGTCTACTGAGCGAGTGGATGGGACCAAATAACGCATCGAGTTTCTCGTGAAGTGGGGATTTTAAAGAACGTGGCTGGTGTTCACAGTTGGAGCCTGTGAGGTTTTGCATTTAATGATCGTACCTTTCCCATAGTCATCTGTCTCTGTTTTTAATAAGCAATACTCCTTATCAGGCCTGATTTGTGTATATTGATTGCACCATTATACTTGTTAAATATTTAAGCATTTTTTCCCCCTCGTGTGAAGTCTAATTAGGCAAAGTGTTTAGTGCCAGCCTGGTACTATCATTCAGAGTCCTGGCCTTGTCATTCCCTATGACATACCTCAGCTTCCTGGATCATTTGTCTTTTTTTTTTTTTTTTCTCTCTTCCTCTCTCTCTTCCCAGAGTGGCAGTGTACCAAATACACTGCATCGAAGTTTGCTGAAGGATTCATTACTATTGGGCCATTAAGAGGGATGATGCTACAAAGATTATGAAACCCTTTAAAAATGTGGAGAAGTTTATTATCTATAGTTTTCATTTTCCATGAACCAGACTTCTGAAAAGATATGTGTATTAGTTATTGGATGACATTCATTTTATTAAATTAAAGCATCTTAAAATAGCTTTAAACCTAAAAATACAAATGACGATGATGTTTAGAAGGAGAGAAAACCAGTCAATACATAGTTACATATTATGCCTACTGCTGATAAAAAGAATATTTTGAGATATCCAGCCACTGTCACTTAAAAGTCTATGAGGTTGTCCGTTACTTACTTTTCAACTTATCTGTTCTGTGCAGTTAATTCAAACGTTTATTTGCACCATTGATTTAGTAGCGACCGTCTTATCGGTACAGAGCCAAAAATAAGATTATGAATCTTCTAGTAGCTTTGATAAGTTATCTACCATCATTTTGAGATAATCTCTTTAATGAACATTGTCCTTTTTTGAAGTGTTCACAGTACCTTCTCATTTATTATTTAAATTTCCAGAAAAATCTGCAGTCTGCTGTGAGCATGCACATACCCACAGGTACACACACACACACACACACACACAATCTAGGGCTGATAGGCATATAGCAGATTAGGGATAGGCCCAATTTTTTAGGGAGAAAAGCTTTTAGGGAGAAAAGTTTTTGAGCCATAGGTTTCATGCAATGTACGGTTATCAGGCTAATAGATTTTTCCCTCTCAGTGGTCATGTTGGGGTTTTTGAAAGTGTCTTTGTCTCTTCACAATTGCAGGTAGCAGCAGCATTGCTTCCCATTTATGCATTAAGGAAATCAGTGTGTGTGTGTGTCTCCCTGAAGTGAGAATTTATTTTGAGTTGTTTTTGAATGCGGTCAAATCAAAATGAGCTTTGGCTCTGAATTACAACATGGATATAAAGATCAAAGAACGGAAGGGAATTTGTAGGCCATCTAGTCCGATTTTTCTGCTTCACAAAAGGAGAAGGCAAAGCCCCGAGAGGCAAAGTGGCTTTACCCATGTTCACGGGGGAGCTAGTGGCAGAAATGGAACTAGAGCTTGGCTCAGTCCCTGCACAAGTTCTGCAGTGCAGGGGAGACCCGTGGCACGTGACAGTGTTTGGACCGTTTCCCATGGCCAGCTGAAGACAGGGCTGGGATAATCTGAATCTACCTGGGGGTCACAGAAAAATTCACATATTTTATATTTGTTCATTGGCATGCTGCTAGAAACCAAGAACTCAGTGGTGAAAAGTCCCATTGCAGCCTTTGAGACTCTCTGTCTGAGTTCAGTAGCTGGAGTCCGAAGAGGCGGCGGACCGCTATCATGGAATTATCCAAGGGAGGGTTGGCTGCAGCTGGGCCAGACCAGGGCTCAGCTGAGAGTCAGGTCTCCTGTCTCCCAGGCCTGGAGTCTTGCATTTTCAGCCTACAAGAGGGATTATCAAGCCCTGAGTAATTCATCTAACCAAGATGCCTATAGGTTAAGGGGACCCAGATGAGATTAATGGGTTAATTTGCCTTGACAAATAACCATCATGGGAATACCCAGTTTATATAGCATGGTGGTTTAGCACATGGGCTCTGAAGTCTCACATCTCTGAGTTAGACCAGGTGCAATTTCCTAGCTATGGAACTTAGGCAAGTTACTTTACCACACTGAGCCTCAGTTGTTTTGTCTGTAAAATGAGCGTAATAGCAAACATTTATATTGTGCTCACTGGGTACCAGGTACTATTTCAGGGCTTTAGGAATATTAACTCATTTAATCCTCACAACAACTCTATGAGGTAGGTAGTACCATCATTCTTTCTTTACATTGAGGAAACTGAGGCCAAAAGAGGTTCAGTGTCTTGCTCAAGGTCACATGGCTACTAAGGGTTGAGCCAGGATTTGAATCTTGGCCGCCCATCTGTTGCTTTTTGCCACTCTCCTGTGCTGCCTCTTGGTAGGATTAAGATTATTGTGAAGATCAAATGGGATAAGCGCACCAGAAGTATTAGCTCTCGGCATTATTAATTATAATAAAGCAAACATTGCCTTAATAATGACAATAAAATCCATGCGATCAGCACTTTCTTTTCCCGTAGACAAGCTCCTAATGTAAGAAGCCAGATCAGAATTAGAAATTGGCTTTGGCGATTACAAAAGTAATGCAAGAAGAATTCAGAGGACTTTATAAAATGTTCCTGTAACTCCTAAAGCCTTGTTGGCATAGCCGTGGTCGGCTGCCAGCAGGATCGACTCCTTTGAGTGTTTTAGCCAAGACTTCTTTTCAGCTCTGAGGCTGGTAGACTTTCTTACTACCGATAGCTCTGAGGTACCGGTGATCAACTCTGACCCCAGTATGTGCCCTGTGTGTTGTCTCCTGTCCCTTCTGTGTGGCCCACTAAAATTGATTTCCAGGCCACCAGATGACACATGCCCCAAGAGCAAACCTGATCTTTCTTACCTTTTGGATTCATGTTTTCCCATCATTCTGTGGCTCTGAAGGTTTTCTTTGTTTTCCTGTCATCTCAACCATGCATTCAGATTTACACTTACATATATGGGTATGTGTGTGTCTATATGTGTATATTATGTGAGTATTTATTTTCTCAAAATTCAGTAAGCTTAGGTGTTATGTACAGGTTTTCTTCAGCTTTCCAGTCTGCCATGTTACTGGCACTGAAGTCTGCGTTTTCTTTTCCTTCAAACAGTTCCGTGACCTCTCGGACATTCGGCCAAAGTAAACACTAATAGTGGAAGGGAGGAGTGCTTCTACATTCCTCTCCGCTTTCTTGTGTTAAAAAGAAAAATTAAATTTAGCGGAGTTTATTTGAACAAAGAATGATTCATGAGTTGGGCAGCACCCTGAACCAGTCACAGTTCAGAGAGCTCCACCCAGCCACGTGGGCAGGCGGCATTTACAGACAGAAATGGAAGCACAGACACGGCCTGATTGGCTGTAGCTGAGCATTTGCCGTATTTGGGCGTGATGTGATGAGACTTTTGCCTTACATGGACATGGTCTGATCAGTTGGTAGCTGTGATTGGCTGAGATTCAGCTATTCATTACAGAAATATTCTCTTAAGATAGGTTGCGGTTTGCTGTGTAGGGATTCAAAGTACGGAGGCAGCTTTAGGCCAAATATAATTTAACACTTGGTACAAGGTGTTGATTTCAGATTGTAGAGAAGAGGCTGCTACTTTGAAAGATTTTTTTGAGACAAAGTCTCACTCTGTCCCCCCACTGTTAGAGCGTAGTGGTGTCATCGTCATCGTCATCATAGCTAATAGCAACCTCAAACTCCTGGGCTCAAGCGATCCCCCTGCCTCAGCCTCCTGAGTAGCTGGGACTACAGGTGTGCGCCACCATGCCTGGCTGATTTTTTTGCTGTTTTTTGGTAGAGACGGGGTCTTGCTCTTGCTCAAACTGATCTCAAACTCCTGACCTCAAGCGATCCTCCTGTCTCGGCCTCCCAGAATGCTAGGATTACAGGCATCAGCCACCATACCCAGCCTTTGAAAGTTTTCATCTCTAATTCAGAAGGCTTCATTCTATGTTGAAAGTGAGATGAGGAGCAGCCATTCAAGTTCTGTTATAGGTCTGAAGGCCTGGCACTAGCCTGGTTCAGTGCTGTCCCCTGAGTGAAGAGTCTCGGAGGTCTTTGTGGGTGGTGGACAGATAGCCCTGGCTTCCTGGTGTGCCGGAAGGCTGGCTGAATACACTTAGAATGCATTCAGACCTCCCCGATGGTTTGGGTGTGTGCTCTTGCGTTCGGGCATAAATTTGGCTATGGCTGAGATAAGGCTAGAGACAAAGTTGTTCTTTGCTTTTCCATATCCAGAGATGACAGCAGAGGTTCCTCCCTGGCTACTTCGAGGTGCATTATGAAATAAAAAAGGTCACTAGTGACAACAAATAAAGCTTAGTTCTTGCTCATATGAGCAGAAGCAAAACGTAGGATTCTCACCTTGCTTGCAAGAGGTCGGTGTGTGTTTAGGTGTCTTCAGGGAATGGAAAGCATGCATAATTCAGCATAATTTAGCAGGGGGCATTCCTCTATCAGCAGAAGGACACAGACTGCTCAGCACAGAGTGTGTTGTGCATTCCCTGTGTTTCCTCTGATTAAAATTCTGTCTCAGAAGTTGTGGAGGAGGTTCGTGGAAACTGTCTTGGCATAGGACTTCATGTGTCACAGCTGTTGGCTCCTAACCCAGAAAGCTTGAGACAGTGAGGTTTGATTTGGTAGGTATCCTGGATAGGGAATTGATTTATTCTTACTCATTGAAAGTGTAGGTTTTTGAAGTGGGAAATAATGGCATCTCTTTTACGTTGAAACAGAATTTCACATTAACTATTGGTAGAGTGTGGCTGTGACCTTGTGATGGTAACATACCACAGGGAGCACGTTCCAAATTGACGAGATTGCTTTCTAAAATATATACTTAGAATATATGGACAGGATTTTATTTTCATTGAACTCAAATTCAAATTACTGGATACTTTCCATCTAAAGCATTGTTGTGTAAACCGAAAGAAATAGAAAACAATGTGTTTTGTTAGGTTGATACTGATGGTTCTCCTCACTTCTGTCCAGAAGTTCTACCCTTTATCAAATTAGTTACTGACTCTCAGAAATCCTCTTTCAGCACCATAGCAGTCCCCAGTGTATCAGTATAAAGGGATAAGTAAGTAGTATAATCATCTGAAAGTATCAGTACTCCATTTTTTAGTTATTTATATTTTATTCCCTTTATATACTAAAATGAATTAGAAATATCTACATGTTTTTCTTTTAAGAAGAACAAATCCATTGTCATCAAAGTTACAAAATAGAAAAATTAGAAAATTATTCACATTCTTAAGAAACAAAACAAAACCCAAACAACTATCAATTTCCTTTCATAGGGCGCAGCAAAGCAATATGATACAGATAGCAATTCATATCGCAAGGTCATAGATTTTAAAATGACATAATTTATAAAGATCCACATATGAAAATTTTTTGCAACTTCATTTAGTGCCAAAAGTAAAGTGTCTGTGAATGCTTCTCATTTCTCAGGATATATTATAAACCTGCGACCCTTGATGCTGTTTTACCTGCTTATTCTTTTAACACACATTCGTTGAGCCACTACTATGTGTGAGGCACTGTGTTAGTGCTGGGGACAGGTCTCAAGAAAACACACACAGCTGCTTTTTATTCTGATTTCAGAATTGGAGAAGACACTATCAAGAGAATGGTCAATTATTAGTGAGTTAGAATTTTTCATGTTCCTGTTTTCAAGAGATGGTCCTTGAATGCAACAACTAATTCTGGTACATATTTTATGACAGCTGATAAATAAACAACAAATGTTGGCTTGATTGTGGAGAGACAGGAACACTCATACACTGCTGGTGGGACTGCAAACTAGTACAACCTCTATGGAAAGTAGTATGGAGATATCTCAAAGAACTACAAGTAGAACTACCATTTGATCCAGCAATCCCACTACTGAGTATTTACCCAAAGGAAAAATAAGACATTCTATAAAAAAGACATTTGAACTCAAATGTTTACAGCAGCACACTTCACAATCGCAAAGATGTGGAAACAACCCAAGTGCCCATCTATCCATGAGTGGATTAATAAAATGTGTGTGTATACCATGGAGTACTACTGAGGCATAAAAAGAAATGGTGAACTAATACCTCTTGTATTAACCTGGATAGAGCTGGAGATCATTTTTCTAAGTGAAGTATCAGAAGAATGGAAAAACAAACACCACATATACTCACCATTAAATTTGAACTAATCAATCAGCACTTATGTGGACATATGGAAGTAACATTCATCAGAAATCAAGCAGGTGGGAAGGGGAGGAGGGGATGGACAAATTCACCCCTAATGGGTATGGTGCACACTATCTGGGTGATGGGAACACTTATAACTTTGACTTAAATGGTACAAAAGCAATTTATGTAATCAAAACGTTTGCATCCCCATAATATTCTGAAATAAAATAAATAAATAAAGTTAACCACAGTAGATGTTTATTGATTTTTAAATTGATGTATTTTGTTGTAGCAAAACTATTAAAAACTCTTTAACTTCTGCATATCAGGAAATTAAAAATAGCATTTTTTTTTGAGTGCAGATTTTCCTTGTTAGTTAATATCCATCAAAGACAGCAGGCGGAATATGATTAACCATTATGCTAGTTTATTTGAAAACATGCCATTTTTAGCAAACTAATTTCTAGAAAAAGGGGAGAAGTGATTAAAGCTAGATTGATTCAGATTGCAACATTAGCTTACATGACCTAATTCTCTTAACTTGGAAAATTTGGAATTGATTGTGAGAAAGCGTTTGGCAAATGACACATTTTTTTAGAAATGGTCTTGTTTTCTGTGTGGTGTCAACGCATTACGGAGATCAAAGCCCCAGCGCCATCCACAATTGAAATGCCCAAGATAGAGTCGCAGCACGGCCTGACAGTCTGGTTATTATTCAATTCAACATTTTAATTTATTTTCTAAATTATTAACCATGGCAACAGTTTAAAAGAGTTCTTAATATAAAATTATAGGGGGTGCTGACAAGTAAATATCTGCTGTTTGTTGATCAAGCATTAGAAGCGTAAGCAGGAACTTTTTTATTAGTGTGATTTGGGTAAAATACGCATCATTCTTAACCGTTTTTAAGTGGCGTGCACACATCTCCATCATCTGTCCACAGAACTCTTTCACGGAGTTTATTTTTATTGCCAGTTATTTTGAGGCACCGTGTGCTGGCGAGCCGGGTGGAATTTTGTCATGGAAAAGTGTCACCGCCACTTTCTTCGGTCTTTAAGTTGCAAGATGGTGTGTCACAAAACGCCCATCTGTAGAGGGCTCACGAGTCCCTTTCTTCCAGGGAATCTTTCCACGTCCTCACACCCACTAAGCCTAGTGGGGATCCTGTGAAGGTTAGTTCTCCATTCCCCGAGGCTTCAAGCAGTTCTGCCACCGCCTTCCAGGGTGTTCGCCAGCTGTTCTGGTGGCATAAAGAATGCAGGAGGCCACATTCCCTCCCGAGCCTGGGACAGGGAGAGCTGGCTTCAGCCTGCCTGTGAGCTTCAGGTTTGGGGTTAGAAAGGCAGCGCTGGCCAGTGGCAGTTGGAGTCTGGTTTGCAAGATGGCTAGAGTGATGGAACCCAGGAGATTACCCCAGTGTGACCACCAAAGAAATACCAGTGACTTGCTAAAGGACACCCTGCTCTGAGAATACAGTCAGAGGGATGATCAGAGAGCCTTTCACTCCTAGTCCAGAGTGCAGGCTGCTGTAGTCGCTAGATGGACCTGGGAGGTACAATAGCCGGGCGGATGTCATGTCCACGGCTCTGCACACAAGGACAGATGGAAGGCAGCCGAGAGTGGTGACCTAGTTATTTCTTCCTGTGGGTTCACCTTCACCGTCTACATTTTACCCTTTTTTGCTTATCCTTGAGTACATTTTTCTTTACTGGGAAAAGTCCATTCGGAACAGCAGACCACTTAGACATTGTAATTCCAACCTCAGCATGGACAGAATACAAGTTTGACGACACAGAATGCTTTTAGTCACCTAGCATAAGCAGTTTCTCTATCAGCAACTTGATTGCAAGTCTTGCAGCGTGCGCGTTCTATTAGCGACTGCGTTTTCAAACCCCTCCTCAGCCAGCCGGGGGTTGTGCCAGGAGCCACACGTCCTATTTCCCAGTGGGCTGGTCCTATCTCGGCCTTCATAATCATTTGGTTGTTTCGGAGAGTGCGCATTCAGGAATGGTGACATTGGGAGTCTAAAGAAGAGATGTGATGACTTTTAATGTGATTGGGGCTTCGCATTGTTCAAGCAATGGGCTTTCGGCTTTTCTATAACTGATGCAGATGACAGTCGTGATTATAGATTAGGGGTCTCTAAACATCCCATGGGCGCTGCCAGTGAGATTTTAAAGGTTTTATTCAGGAGGTCTCCAGTCTGGTGGTGGGGATATCCAATGGTACCCCTTCTCTGCGGTCTTCCCCTCTGCATATAGAGGGAACGGCAGGTGACGTCAGCACCCTGGTCCCGCTCATGTCCTGATTTCTCCTGCTGAGAGCTGAGGGTGCTGGGGAAGTGACAAATGATGCCTCCTCACAAAACTGTGATGCTCCCCAATCAGGAGATTGGGAACTTCTTCCTGGACTGCTGTTCAGTTCTTGCTTCTCACCGCTGTGGACTGTCCCATCGGGAGGCAGCCCAGCTATCCCTCCAGGCACTGTGTGGTCAAGGCAGAGGGCAAGGGAGGGAGAAAGACATTTTTGTCATTCTTACAGCATGTATTCCACGTCTCCCATAGGAGACTATTCCCGGGCCAGGCAGTTCAGGACAAAAGCAATATTAGATCAAAATGAAATGAATTCAAGCCTTTCAGTTTGCCTTGGTAAGGTCCTAAGCCCTCCAAGTTGAAAGGGTCTGAATCTAGTCCGGCTAACTCTCTGCTACTTGAAGTCACTCTATAACATTCCAGATTGTCCTGTCTGTGTTTGAATGCTCCTGCGACAGCAAACTCACTACTTCACAAGGCAGGCCATGCTGCATCTGGATGACTCAATTTGGGAGTGTTTCCTACATTTTCTACAGCTTCAATTGGTCTTAAATTCTGCCCCTTGCAGAAATGAGGAGCGATGACTAGGCATGGGTACCAGTTTGCATATGTGCGCTGTCTGCAAATATGCACATTATCACTTAACAAGCCGGCAAGAGAACAAACAGATGAATAAATAAATATTAGAGTGAGCTGAGAGTCCTTACCTCCATATATTATTTAACTCCCTTGGCTTAACGTGTCCAGAGGCTTCTGAGTGTGTGCATTCATTTTCAGAAGACATTATTTTCCTTCCTTGCAACGGTGGTACATTTCAGTGCACACTTAGTTGTATCTGGTAGGTCGTATTTAACTGGTTTATATTGTTATGGAAATATCCATGGGATATTCTGGGAGAAGAAATAAGAGGAAATTTGGGTTAATTGTCTTGGGAATATATTCAATCAAGAAGAGTGGGAACATTGAAAATTTTTCCTTCAGTAAACTTGCTTAGTAACATGTTTGTAACCCAGAGCTCCTTAGAAATCACCCTGCTTGCTCGAAGGACAATTTTATTTTAATTTCACTTCTAAAAGAGCCCGGGCAAAAAGGAGGTGAGTGAAGTCTTCTGGGGTTGAGGAAAGGGTTACTTTTTTTTTTCCCACAGTGCAGTAATGCACACCTAATAAACGTTCCAGAATTTTTGGTAGGAATTGTAAGAAAGTATTAAACTCGAGAAATGAATTAACAAGCCACCTTTTTATGCGGCTGCGGCGTGCCTCTGCATCGAATGAATAGCACTTGATTCTACAGCTGCATAAATCGTGGGCTGAAATGTGGAGCGAGCATGTGGCCTCTGCATCAATGAGGGTGTGTGTGTGTGTGTGTGTGTGTGTGTGTACTCAGATTAGAACAGCTCTGTGCAAATAAGATTCTAAGACTGACCTCAACTCACAGAACCCCGAAATCGTAAGAGGTTCACAGTGTTCACACCAGAGAGTTGAAACAAGTCTTTGAGTTTCTCAAACAGATCATTCTTAATGTAGCATTAATAATTTCTACCATGCAAACAGAGAATGCTCGATTAGTTTAGCCTACCTCTTCTCACTCCGTTTTTATTTTTAGGGTTGACCTGTCGATGTGTTAATTTTTTCCAAATCAAAGAGTTGGACTGCAGCCATAAAATATGAGGCTACTTCTTTTGAAATAATGGAGACATTGTAATAGCACTTCCTTTGTGCCAGTCATGGTTGTATATTACATGGACAGATTCCTTTAATGCTCACAACAACTCCATGAGATAGGTGCTACCGTTAGCTCTATTTTGCAGATGGGGAAACTGAGGCACCAAATGGCTAAAGACCTCGCCCAGGCCATTCTGCTAGTTAGTGTGGGAGCCCAGATTTAAGTCCTGGCTCTCTGGCTCGAGTATGGCCATCTTCATCACTACGTGACGCAGGCTCTCAGAGCACAGCTAGTAGAAATTCTGTCCCTCTTGGAACGAAGTCTTGCTCCTGTTCTATTCATTAGGATGAATCCAGGGTGACACAACAACCATTTTAGAGGCTTAAGGAAGTATATACATTTATTTTCCTTTAATAAGGTCTGCGGGGAACATTCCAGGTGAGCAGGGCAGTTTCGCTGCATGGAATCTTTCAAAGACCCAGCTTCCTTCCAAGTCATTGTTCCGTCATCTTTAGGGAACTACTGTCATCCCTGTGATGGGAGCTGGGTGGTGGCCATGCTCGGATTCTACCCATTGGGCAGGGGAAGAAAGCGTGGAGGCGTCTCTCCTCTACCCTACGGCCTCCTAGGCCCAGGTGTGCTGGGCAGTGCTTTTGCTCACCTTCCATGGAGAGAATGTACCAGATCTACTTCAGTCCTACAGCCGCAGCTGCCTGCCAGAAGTGATGGAAGATATAACCTGGCCATGGTGTTAGGAAAGTGGGAAGAGCAGATTTTGATGGGTGACCAGCAGTCCCGACAATGTGTTAAAAAAAAAATGAGAACACAATTACCTTGATAAAAATAATCTATCATCACTGTAAGTAACCTGGCAAGCAAAGAAAATAATTGAAAAGGAGAAAATAGTCTCTTTCTAAAAAAAAGTGAACTTTTATTTTCCCCCCAAGCTGTCCATCATCCATTCCTTCCCACAAACCCTCTGGTTTCCTTTTGGGGGCGTGCATCTCTCCCCCCATAAGGTAGAGTCTGATGTGATTGAAAAGCGGATGCTGTGTCTTCCCGACCCCAGCGGTGAAGGTGGGATCTAGGTTGGCAAATAGAATGTTCCTCTCCAAGGATTTGAATTTTGAGGAGATTAAAAATTCTGGAGTTTATTTATTCCTGATGGTGGCACCTTGACCAGTAATTCTATATGAGGACATTCCTGAAGTTGCCATGTAGAAGCTTCTAGAACTGTCTTAGTTCTCACTTATTTACAAGCTTGACTTCCCAGCTTTCAACTTCCTGAGCTGACAGTATCTAATAAAACCTCTTTTGTTGTTGGAGTTAGAATTGGTTCGTGTTTGCAATTAATCATTTTTAACTGATGCACTTGCTATCCAGGGGAAATGTCTGCCAGTGTTTGATGTAGTTTTTCCCACTGTCTTCTAATATATTTTTTTGCATAGTCTATAGTTCATACAATTTTATACTCATTCTAAAAATATTTTTACATGGTGATGATAGTCAATAATAATGTATTATATATATGAAAATTGCTAAGAAAGTAGATCTGAAATGTTCTTACCACAAAAGATGATAAGTATGGATGTGTTAATTAGCTTGACTTAACTTTTTTACTATATATATATACAAACATCACATTGTACGCTGTAAATATATACAATTTTTATTTGTCAATTATGCCTTAACAAAGAAAAACGCAAATAAAAAATAAAAGTGAAAGCAAAAATAAACATAAGAAAAAATAAAAGTATTTTTTCCATTTCACAGAAGTGGCTGTATAATATTAGATTGCACGAACGTTCCATATTTATCAAGATAGTTAACAATTTTTGTGTCATAAATATCTTTTCCTTTATTATATATCATTTTAGGACCTTAAGGCTATTTATTAAAAATGTGTTGTTGCGTTAAAATTGAATTTTACCTTATCTTAAATTTGTAACTATTTATAATACCTTTTTCTAAAATCCGAATACATGGAGCTTATATTCTTTCTAACACACAGGTGGTTCAGGCAGAATTACCAATATTTTGTTAGGAAATTCAAGGCCTTCTGACTTTCCCTAGGGAAAATGGCCACAGAGTCTTTGCAAAAAATTCAGTCTTCAGGATACACGGGACTTTCAGGGCAGTGAAACTACTGAGTGATGCTATGGTAGATACACGTCCTTGTACATTTGTCCAAACCCATTGAACTGTATAACACCAAATGTGAACCCCAATATAAATTATGACTTTTGATGACTATGATGTGTCCATGTAGTGTCATTGATTGTATTATTAACAAATGTACCACTCCGGCGGGGGACGTTGACAATGGCGGAAGCCGAGCATACATGAGTGCGGAGGTTATATAAAAAAACTCTGTGCCTTCCTCTCAATTTTGCTGAGAACCTAAAACTGCTCTAAAAAAAGGTAAAGTCTTATAAGAAATTCAGGTCTTTTGTGCATTGTCTTGGGCTCCATGTTATTTATCAGGCTGTCTTCCAGGGCCACGCTGGGTGTCCTGCATTGCCTTGGGCGGCCAACAGGCAATGACAGAGACAGCTGTGCCTTCCCGAGCTCACCCAGCTCTCTGGTGTGGAGGTAGGCTGCCCCGCAGAATGCTCAGTGCCTCGCAATTCTGCACCCGTCCGAAGATAGGCAGTCATCCATAACTCTCAGAGGAAGACTTGGCCCTTATTCCTGATCTCATGTAGTTTATTGGGTAAGGATGAAATCAGGGTCAAGTTAAAGAGCAGCAGTCACAGATGGGTAGACGGAGGCAAAGGCAAAAGCAAGATTGAAGGTCGTGAGTCAGACTGCCACGATGAAGCCGGGGACCTCCTTCCGAGGCAGTGGGGGTCCGGGAGATGCTGAGAGGGCAGCTCCCTGCTCACTCAGGATGGGCCTGGAGACTCATCCAATCACCAGCCAAAGAGGGCAGTGTGTGGGCACCAAGTGCATGTGGCGCTCTCTTCCTCCCACCTGACCTCCTGTGCCAGCCCTCCCGCCTCCCTGAAAGGCATGACACGTAGGCACAGCACACAGAGGACGCAACGTGTCTGCGCGTGAAGCCCACGGGGCCGTGGGACCGGCAATATTTGAACAGAATGGATTTATACTTGTGGCTCGTTTTGAACTCCCTGCACCTTCTTTGTAAGGATTTTGCGAATCCTTATGTCCTAGCCGAGAGTTTCATGCTCAGCACAATAATGGCCTCGACGATGCCCACATGCTAGTCCTTATCATCTGTAATCTGTTACCGTACGTGGCAAAAGGGACTTTGAAGAGGGGATGAAATTAGGGGCCCAGAGATGGGGAAATTCTCATGGCTTATCTGGGTGAGTTCGGTGCAATCACGAGGCTTCTTACAAGAGTCAGAGAAAGACGTGATGGTGAAAGCAGAGAACCAGTGTGATGTGGTGTGAGAAAAACTCAGCCAACCATTGCTGGCTTTGCGGATGGAGACAGGAGCCAAAGCAACTGCAAAAGGCATAGAAATGGATTTTCTAGAAACCGGGAAATGCAAACAAGTGAATTCTTCTGTAGAGCTTCTAGAAGGAAGCAGCTCTGCTGACACCTCGATTTTAGCCCAGGGGAACCCATTATGGAT
>CAUYRT010097509.1:0-14600 GCA_963574885.1 Lepilemur ruficaudatus
AAAATATGTGTAAAAAATTAGCCAGGCATGGTGGCGCATGCCTGTAGTCCCAGCTACTCGGGAAGCTGAGGCAGAAGGATTGCTTGAGTCCGGGAGTCTGAGGTTGCTATGAGCTAGGCTGATGCCACGGCACTCTATAGCCCAGGCAACAGAGTGAGACTCTGTCTCAAAAAAAAAAAAAAAAGGTAATAAAAATAAAATTTTTATATAGTAAAACATAGTTAAATTTTTTTAAATACTTATGTACTGTTTGAAAATATATAACATTTTATAAATGTTAGCTATCGCATTTAAAAAACTTTTCATCCAGTTTAAGTCCTATTTATACTTTAATAATAATTGATTACCTAAATTTATCCTATTCAGGTCTTTATTTAATCCACCTGAGTCTGAGAACCATCTTCATAAACAGCAGCAGTTACTCAGGTTGATGACGCTCAGTATGCTCCTTGAACACACGGTAGCATGCAAACAATCTCACTGGGAGCTGAGCCAATCTAGATGGAATTGGTTGTGGTATTACTTATTCCTGAATAAGTATTCCACAGCTACTTGCTCGTTTGGCTGATTTTAGGAATGGAACCCAAAGTAGCCATGATAGTATCAAGACTCAGTTTTCATGAGTTCTGCAGTGATTTGATAGTACTACTGAGCAGAGGGCTGGAGAGGACCTGTGTGAACTGTTTTCTCTTGTTATTGTTTTACAGGGGTGGGGTCTTCACACCTGGAGCAGCTTTCTCCAAAACAAAGTTGATTGACAGGCTCAACAAACATGGCATTGAATTTAGTGTCATTAGCAGCTCTGAAGTCTAAACATTTGAAGAATTAACTGAAGTCATAAAGTGCATGAATTAACAGCTTTTGTGTTTGATACTTGAAATACTTCTATAAGCCTGTCTGACTATATATGGAAAAGATTGTCAACTCTAAAATATCTACACATTAAAAGCAGGAAATTTTACTAACTTACCCTAAATTTCACATCTCAGCTGATTTTGTGATTTTATTGCTTATAAGAGAGAACTAATATTTGACTTTTTCACCAAAATGTTCCTGGAAAATTTTTATGAATGAGCTGGCAGGTCTGATGGTGGAGGAGGTGTCCCTATCTTTGTTGTTAACAGCATTCCTCAGTGAAGGTGCCAGGACTGGCATTCATTTAGGACAGTAACTGCTGCTTTCCTTGCCATGGTATGAATGGAATCTCACCTTCCAGTGAGTTTGTCTACATATTATGTGAGCCTTTGCTAAATGAAACAGCACTTTTTGCTATTTTAGCCTAGTTTTTCACCCATCTACAGTGACTGATTTTGGGCTGTTACCCAAGTTGTATAGTTGTATAATAAAGGGTTGTCAACTGAATGGTGGTTTTGTGTTTGGACCTGCCTATGTATTTGTGTAGTGGTAGAAATGTGCTGCTTACGTGGTCTGACCTGTTTACTACAATAATTGAGCTTGTCATTCTTTCTTTCCCTGGCTCTATACCTGTGATTAGTTTTAAGGATAGAGTTTGTTAGATTCTATTGATTTTTCACTGCCTAAGCAGAATTTTTCTCTAATTTACTTTTTGTATTTTAACTAGGTTTTCCATTGAAGCCCTAAAATAAAGCAAAGGACCTTTCCTTTTGTAATAAGCACATAATAAACATAGTGTTCGTGTTGTTCATTACCTAAAGAAGACACCCCTTTATGGAATTTCTACTTAGAGATGAGAAGCATAACACATTTAAGAATATTATTTGTGTTGGCTCCATTCTGTGCTGCCTGTACAGGAGAAGGAGGGTATCTAACTTGAAGAGGGAGATTCTTGGTGGTAGTACTCCCCTCCCTAACTTTGCTTCCTCTGCCCTGACCTGGTCATCACAAGATAGGGATTTTAGTCTCAGCTCTGCCCTAACTTGTGAGACATTAGAGAAGGTTTTATCAGCTCTAAAATTAGAAAGCTATACAGGAGGCCGGGCACAGTGGCTCGTGCCTATAGTTCTAGCATTCTGGGAGGCTGAGGCGGGAGGATTGCTTGAGCTCAGGAGTTTGAGACCAGCCTGAGCAAGAGCAAGACCCCATCTCTACTAAAAATAGAAAAAAAAAATTAGCCAGGCATTGTGGCGCATGCCTGTAGTCCCAGCTACTTGGGGGGCTGCTGAGGTAAGAGGATCACCTGAGCCCAGGAGCTTGAGGTTACAGTGGGCCACTGCACTCTACCCAGGGTGACAGAGTAAAACTCTGTCTCCAAAAAAAAAAAGAAAGAAAGAAAAGGTATATAGGGGCAATAGATCCCAGGACTAGCTGCCTGTCAGAATTTCAAAACAACAGTAGGTTCCAGAGTATCCCCAGCAGTTTGTATTCAGGAGGTCTGGTGGGCAGTGACTGAGAGTCTGTGTTTTAGATCTCCATTTGGGAACCACAGGATGCAGTTTCATGTTCTGTGTTCTTTCCAGCTTTGCAGTGTATGCTAAAGCTTGACACTGATCTATGAAGGTAGCAGTGTGACCCCATCCTCCAGCTTGAAGTACAAGTGGGTCTCATTCTGATTTTCCTTTTAATCCCCCAAGGTTCCTCCTGTTCTCATTTGCCAAAAGTATATGACTCATCTCAGGTGAGTAAACTGCAAACTGAGGCTCAGTTCAAGAGGTAGAAGCCATCCCTACTTTCAGTGGCCAGACAGAACTGGAAAGTCTGCTCAGCCTCTATTGTTACTGTGTCTCACTGACAGAGGCTTTCCAGGATTCTGTGATGCCTTTGCTGACTCTGCTCTGGCTATTACCACGTGTGCTCCAGACTTGGGCTCCAACATTACAGAGTTTTTTTAATTGACGGGTATACAGTCAGGACCTGAACTGCAGGCAAGACCCAGATCTTGCACCCTGATATTAAGCTAAAATTGCCAAATTCCCCAGCCTTCTCAGAGACTTTTTTGGAGCTCTTATCAGCCTCTCCTGCCAGTAGACATTCAGTGTTATCCCATTTGATCTCCCTTAACTTCATATTTTAGGGAGCAGTTTTGGGGGTTGTCATATCTTATTTCCTCCTTCTTGATTTCTTATGCAAATCAGCCCAGCTTTTCCCAGGGACAGTTTGCACAGGTAGCAGGCCATCGCAGTGATGTCTGTAGGCTCTAATGTCAGCCTACCTGCTTACAGTGGCCTGGACAAGTCATTCAACCTTTAAAGCCTCAAAATAGGGGAAATAATGGTGCCATACTCAGAATTATTATGAGAATTAAATGAGCTAAACTGTTTAGATTAGTACCTGGCACATGGTGCCATTATCACTACTATTGTTATTAGAAGTCTCTCTTTAGCCACAGAAAGTTTCTTTGCAGCCCCTCCCAGAGCACTCAGTGTCTGTCAGTCCTTAACTAAGACCCATAAGTCAGTTTGTGGAATCAAGATTGGCTTCAAAATAGACTAACTCCTGGCAGATCTTCTCACTAACAATTGTAATCCCTGCACCCAAGACCTGCACTGAAAAAAATCCCATAGTACAGGCACTAATGTTGCTCAGCAAATTGAACGTACAGTATTTCAAATAAACCTATGAAAAGAGAAAATAAGTAGAGGTAGAATTCAAACTTGTTCGGAGCAAGAAAACAAAATGAAGGGCGTGAAGTAACCATCGTCTCTAGGTCTGACAGCAATAAATTTATCAAAAGAGCTTCATTTGAAATTTTGAACTGTTTACCATAAACACATTACTGGCGAATGCTTATCAATCAATTCTGTGTACCAGGCACTGTTCTAAGTGCTTTATATTCATTAACCATCAGCAGATACTGTTATCATTCCCAGATAACAAATGAGGAAAGAGCAGCTCAGGGGAAGTCAGTTGCCTGAAAACACACAATTGGTAAGTGATGGATTTAACCAGAATATAACCCTAGGCAGTCTGATTCCAGAGCTCAGAGTGCTAACCATTCACTTCAGATATCTCCCACCTTCACCCTGGATATGGATTCATTCTTGATTTAAAATCAAATTGAAGGAGAATTTTGCTTAAAAATGGTAGAAGAGGTTAAGCCCATTAGCTACGCAAATAATCTTCACAACTCAAAGCTAAATGTTTTCAGTCTTCAGTTGGTGTAGCCTCACTATTTGACATGCAGCAAATATTCTCTCTTCTTTTTTACTATAAGAGCAACATCATTTTTCAGTTTCCACAAGCAGGATTCAAGTAGGTCCCCCAAATCCTTAAACATCTGTGACTGTTGGTGTACAAATGGTCGAAGCATTTGATCATCTTCCTAAAAAATAAGTAAAAAAAAAAAATGTTAGTAGTAGATAGACCTCATGTCATTAGAGTAAAAAATATTGCATGTGAGTAGAGTGCCCAGTAAGTTTTCCCTCTGGGCTAGAAAACTGCATTTGAAAGTTGCTAGCAGAGGCAGTAAGTCACATGGGACAACTTTGTTTCTAGAAGGCTGTCTAAATGGCCCTTTAGTTATTACCAATAAGGAAAACTGGTGAGATAATCCAAATATTTCAGATTGGAATGTTATATAGTCTTCTAATACTGGAGAGGTTCTGAGGTCTACAAAGGAAACATGGGGTGTGGGGATTCCCCCCCATTGGTAGGGTTTTGCTGATGCATCCCTGCCCCATGGGAGCAGGTCCCTCTGAGAAGGGATTTGAGAGGGCTTTGGGCCAGAGTGCCAGTGACAAATGGTGGAGGAGGTGGTGACAGTGTTGAGAATGGTGACAGCAGAGAGCAGATACTGTGACATGGCATTTAGGGTCTTGCTATGTTGCCCAGGCTGGTCTTGAACTCCTGGGCTCAAGTGATGCTCCTGCCTCAACCTCCCAAAGTGCTGAGATTACAGGCGTGAGCCACCATATATTACCCAGCTCTCCAATCCTTATACTTTGTATTTCTTGCCTTGCTCCAGTGGCTATTTCCTAAAGGACAGAAATGAAGACAGCTGGCATCCAATAATGTGACGAATTATATTTGGTTTTATAATGATAAACCAAATTTGCATGTCTGGGATATTCTGTATATTGTATGTAAAGTGAATGGATATCAATGCTGCAACGGCCAGAAGTGCACTAAAATAAAAAGGCCCGAGCGGAGATGGTTGAGAGAGCAGTGGACTCTCACTTCTAAGACTTCAACTTGCTCTTCTGCTCAAACACATACATCTCCAAGCTCGGGAAATGCAGTGATATAAATATCTAAATTTAATGGAAAGATAACTCCTTTTGCTCCCAGGATTCTGGTTACTTACGGGAGGTTTACACTGTCTCAGTCTGAGAAACTGCCCTCTTGCTGTGTTCATGGCTTGGTAGAACACCTTAAGAGCCTTGGCAAGTTCTCTGTCGCAGCTGGCTTGCTGAGTGCACGTTTGATTAGTCTCCGTGGCTGATGGCAGTGGTGCTGCCATCCCAGTTATCTTCAGGGTATTGGAAGGCTTATGGGCTGAAGTGAAAAGAAAAGGTAACATTTATTTATTCATCTATTTCTTTATACAGGCATCTCTATTTAGGTGGCATTCTACTATATCAGCATTTATCAGCTACCAATTTGGACCCATCCAAAGAAATCTCAATGGGGCAGAAGAGAAAAAAAATGTCCTACATTTTTTGTTTATGAAACAAGATATGAATTAACTCATTCTTTCTTAGAAAGACAAATACACATCCCAAATGTAGGAATTTGGGGATAAGCTAAACAACCAAGACATGAGCAATCTCTCACCTTGTTGACCAGAACCAATTTTTGCAAGTGATTCTTTGAGAAACATGTTTTCCTCTCTTAGGGCTCTGTTAATGTTTCTGAGCACTTCTGTCTCCTGCTCTAACTTGTGCAGCTTCAGATAAAGTTCTGATATCTGGTTTGATGTAGTCTACAAAAAACATGTCAGTTAAGCGTTTTGCTGGATGATATCTTTGAGACTGGCAGTATTTACTACCACATGAAAACCAAATGGCTTTCTTGGGGGTAGGAGGGCTAGTGAGCAGGGTTTAAGCCCCTCAGGGTATGCAGGAGTGTATCAAAAAATTTGTTGAGGGGAAGGAACATTAATAATCCTCAAGCAGCCATCATCTGAGATTTTTTAGTCACCTGTGATACCCATTTTAATGTCACACAAACACACCTGGCTTGTATCCTTCATGGTGGAAATTTTCTTGGTGTCCACCATGATGTGACCTTCACCTGTGACCATGAGGTCTGGCTGAGAGCAGCACAACTCGGCACAGCCTTCTGTAGCATGGGAGAGACACATCAAGGAAAGAAATGTCTCAGTTGTCCAGACTCAGTATTGTGTGAGGAGATGTTAAACCGTGTAATCACCTGCTGGGGTAGTAGGCAGGGGACAAGATGGCTCTTGCCCACTGATGTCAGGACCCTGGCCACCTCCTTCCTCTACCTCTCCCGCAGCCCTAACGATACTGACATTATATCTGATTGAAGAATATACTGTGCAAAAGAAGTAAGTAAACAAGGTACCTTGAAGGCCCCATAAATCAACAATGAGAGCATTTGTCTGCAAATAATTCAGAAACTCCTGAGATGCATTTAAGGCTGCAAATTGGATAGTCTCTTCAATTTGAGGGTTCACAATTTTCCACATAGGTTTGGTATATATAGTGTTCAGAAGGTCATAAATTCTGTACCTGAGAAAAGGACATAAAACAGTTTAAAACCAGAAAAGGATCAGATGAGCCAAAGATTTGCAGCGCATGGACGGATTAGATGAAAGATGGTCTATAATTGATTCTCGTGATTGCCACCGCTGTCATCTCAGTTATTCAACACGGATAGCATCACTGTATGGATAGCAGTAAATGTCTAACAAAAATGGGGAAAGATCTTGGTAAATTTTTCTACTTAGAAAATCTAAAATTGCTGATTCTCCATGTGAGGTGGTTGGGTGGTTTCTGTCCTTCAGTCTCCCCTCTCTTATTGCCTTATCTTTTAATATCCTTTTAGCCTAATTAGTTTAAGCCTAGCTGGTGCTTCTGCCGCATAATACTGTCCTTTTGTTTCCAACTAAAACAAAAGCAAAAGCTGTTTTACTTAGATAATGCAGTTTTGTTGGATATTCTTTCTGATAATTAAAATGTCTGAGCCTACTGCTTCAATCACATGAAAAGTTCAGTGCACACTGACCACGCAGCCCAGTGACCTGGAGAGATGTGTGGCTTTCCTATTAAATAGATGGGAGAAATAGTCATTTTGGAGTTGAACAGAGAAACTTAAGAAAATTTCCTGATAAACTAATTTTTAAAACCCGAGGGAAGATTGGACTGCCTCCCACCAAGGCTACACGGCAAGGGTGTGCAGAGCAGTTCCGTGGGGCAGACTGGTACCCTATCTGAATGCCCCGCCTTGCTCCTTCCTTTAGCCACTTGACACCAAGGCACTGAACAATGTGAATCTGGAAATCGATCCTCTTGCCCAGCATCTCCAGAGGGTCAATAACCACGTCCTCCTCACCATGTGCTCTGCAAACAGAAGAGGTGAACATTGACCTCAAGTTAGACTAGGTCCAAGCAAGTTAGGATTGTGACGTCAAGGGAATTAAATAGAATCCTTTAGAGATAGCTAATTTCACCAAAGGAAGGATAGGTAATATCACCAGCTGTGGAATTCATTCATTCAGGAGACACTTAACATGAGAGCCCTCTCTACACTGGCACCTCAAGGTAAGATCTGGACCTTCTCGAGGAGCTCACAGCCTGGTGGAAAAGAATATAACTAGCTCCACGTGATAAGTGCATGCAGATGTGGATACTAAAGTTGCATTGAAGATTTTGATAGATCCCCAGTGGGGCAGAGGGGAAAGCCAGCTGGCTGCCCAGATGTAGCCTCTCAAGTTGTCATTTTCCTTGGTGAATTATTTACAATCCAGAGTCAACCCCAGGCCTACAAGCTCAGAAACTGATTTGAACAGCTTTCTAACAGGGGAACTCTCATGTCAACCAAGCTCACACAGTCTGAAACTTACAAGCTAGACTGCTGCTTTATGAATCTGTAATGGGAGATATAATGTCAGGCAGCCTTAAAGCCCCAGGCAGCCAAATGACCAGAAAGTTGCTTAGAGGCCCAGTAAGGACAGTGAGTTATTGGGCAGCTTGTTTTCTTGGTCACAGAAGCTTGGCCTTCTCTTACTCCCTCCTGGAGCTGGTGTCCTCTTTGGAAAGACAAAAGGGTCACATTGGGAGCCTAGGGGGGCCCTGGCACCCAGACCAGGCCCCCTGCCAGCCTCTTTGCTTCGGATTGCTAAAAGACTTTAGCTTTTGTAAAAACTGCACATAGCCTGAAGAGGAAAAACAAACGAGCTACCCTGAGAGGAGGTGAAAGGTAACAATGCAGACTTTAGACAGGACTGATCACTCAAAACAAAACCTGTGTCCACAGAAAGGTCACTGACAGCACAGAATGAGGCCAGACATCTCTGTCCCTCCCTTGAGAAAAGGTGCAAAGAAATGGCCAGGACTGTACAAAGGATGGAAAAGGGGTGAGCTGGAAAATCAGCATTCTACTCCTGGATCATAGGAAAAGCATCGTGCATGTGGCCAGGAGGAGGCTGGGGGTGGGAAGGTCCTACAATGCCCTTGGGCTTCTCTCCTCTGAGGGTTCCTTGTTTGGAACTAACCTAGCCCTTTTGGCTCTTGTTCCAGGCTCTTTCTACTACACCTGCCTCTTTGTGGGATGTCCTCCTCATTCCTTGAGTCCCCCAGGGCAGTGCTGAGCTGTCTCAAATGTGGTTGGGCATTTCGGGTCAGGTGATTTGACCGTCATGGCTAAAAATCAGATTCGATGAGGCCAAATCATGAATGAATGAGCTCATTCATTGGTCTTATGAATGACCACTTCAGGGCACCAAGTTGACCACCCCCTCAGGAGAACTCAGGCTTGCTCTGAATTTTCTATGTGTGACTGATGCAGAGCTGGGCAAGAAGGGGAAGGAGACACCCACTGTCCTGTCGGGGAGCAGGGGACCACGGAGACGTGCAGCACAGCCTCCTCCAGCCCCTCACAGTCCAGAAATGCCACTTGCTCCTCAAGCTTCATGCAGTAGGCAAGCGGCTGGAGCCAGATGTGAGCAGAGCCCAAGTGGACAACCTCCACAGGATCCCAGAACGGGTCATCTTCTTGAGCCAAGTGGCTGTCTTCTCCATCTAGAAAGCGCTGGTAAAGTTCCTCCATTAGGAATTTCCTATTGATAAACTTGGCTTTTGACCAGATCCACACCTGGAAACACAGAGTAGGTCACCAATATTTGATTTCATCTGCTGCTCTAACAGTTTGATTCTTCCCAGCATGCTCAGTCTGTGGGCTTTGGGCACCCATGACCACATATCACTCTCATCAAACTTAGCTTTGCTGGGGTCCTTTGAGTGCCCCATATTCATTCTGGACCTGTTACCTCAGCATTGCTTGAGTTTCTTGAACCAGAAATGACTTAGAGGAGATGATGCAGGAGTTAGAAACAGACCTTTCCAGGAGAAATGAAGGTTTGGAGCTTGTGGTATGCAGAATGGCCATCAAAGATGTCCATGTCCTAATCCCCAAAACCTGTGAATATGCTACCTTGCATGGCAAAGGGGAATTAAGGTTGCAGGTGGAATTAAATTTTCTCATCAGCTGACCTTAAAATAGGGAAAGTAGCCTGGATTATCCAGGTGGGCCCGATGTAATTACAAGGGCTGTAAATGTGAAAGAGGGAGGCAGAAGAAAGAAAGAGATGTGACGATAAAAAAAGGGTTAGAGAGGTACCAGGAGGCTGGCTTTGGGGATGAAGGAAGGCAGCCTTTAGCAGCTGGAAAGGGCCAGGAAATAGAGTGTCTTCTTGTTGAGCCTCCAGAAAGCAGAACAGCTGTGTCGACACTTTGCTTTTAGCCTGGTGAGACCCATGTTGGATTTCCCACCTACAGAACTATAAGATAGTATATTTGTGCCATTTAATGAGGGTGGTAATGTGTTACAGCAGCAATAGAAGACAATACAGGGGTAGTTAGCCTGGAGGAAAGCTGAGAACTGGCTCCCCGACCATGATCAGATTGCGTGCAGACACGTGCAGGGCAGACACAGACGCGTTCTTAGCTCCGCTTCGCAGAGACCCAAGGAGGTCCCGTTCCTTGTTCAGGGGCTCACTCCAGTGGGCTGCAAGTCTAGGACAAGAGCCTGCCACTGTCTGCCTCTTCACTGGGCGAGCACACAGCCTCTGTCAACACTGGCTGCCAAGAAGGGACAAAACCTTAAACTGCAGTATGAGGGTTTCCAGTTAGGAAATTTCTTGACCATAAATGTCATAGCCTAAGTGGTTACCAGGTAAAACTAGCAATTCCTTTTCTGGGCAACTTGGAAAATGAAAACCAACAGATAAATCATTCTCTCTCTGTGTTATATATCTTCATAAAAAGGACATTCTCAAAACTCTAAAAACAGATTTCACTCTTTTTCTGTTGGCTTCCGTTAAAGTGAAGAAACACAGTCCTCGTCTGCCAGAGGCAGTGTACGGGTTAAATGTGGGCATGGCTGCAGCGCCTAGAGTGGTAGCACAGAACAACAGGGATTCTAGTCCTTGTGGTTTCTATTAAAGACCTAGGCTAGGTGTGGGGCCTCATGCCTGTAATCCCAGTGATTTAGGGGGCCGTGGCAAGAGGGTCACTTGAGCCCAGGAGTTGGAGACCAGCCTGGGCATAACAGCAAGAACCCATCTCTTAAAAAAAAAATTAGCTGGGCGTGGTGGCGCGTGCCTGTCATCCCAGCTACTACGCAGGAGGCTGAGGCGGGAGGCTTCCTTGAGCCCAGGAGCTGGAGATTACCGTGAGCTATGATCATGCCACTGCACTCCAGCCTGGGTGACAGAGTGAGACACTGTCTTTAAAAAAGAGAGGGGAAAAAAAGAGTTTAGGGAACTAAGGTAATAGGAATCACGACAACGAAATGAGTTCACTGCCTCATTGCCTGTGGATATCAGGCCACAGGCCCAGTGTGGGTTAAACTTGGATGCCGTCCTGGATCTGAGGAGGACACAAGCCAGTGAGGCCCAGGGACAGGCCGGGACACCGGTGCTGACCCCCTCCTGGCTCCGAGTCCCCTGGCTGCACGTGCCGCCCACCCAGCCAACAGCTGCTGGGCAAGGCCTGCTGAAGGGCCTGCGAGCTGCCCGCGTTTCCAGTTCAGAAAACGCTGCCTGCCTCACACAGCCCCGGCTTGCTCCTGCACGTGTGCTCGGCACGACTGCAGCAGGTGCCCGTGGGCACGTCTCCTCCCCGGGAGCTTCCGCGCACCCGCAGTCCCCGTGGTCAGGGGTGAACATCTGCAAGATCAACCACCAAAGGAGCACCGTCTGCGCCTCTGCCGCCCTCTGCCTGTGTCGCCCTTCAGCCGTGGGAAGCGCGTGCTTATGCGCGCACCCGCTCACCCACCCTCGCACACGCACGCGCTCGCACACGGCAGTCCGGGAACTGCCAGAAGCCACTGCCCGCCTTTCGGAGGCCTCCTGAGGAAGGCGGGGCTTCATCTGAGGAAAGGTGGCTGGAACTAATCTTAGTTTTTAATGTATAAATGGACAACCTTGGAGATGACAGATTGGTTAGACTCACCTCTGCATGAGAAAAAAGAAAAACAGAAGAAAACACCATAAAATTGTCATATAACTCCGTTAAAAGAGAGCCCCGCGCGGCTTGTGCAGAGCGTTCCCGTCAGTTCCCGCGCCTGTGACAGGACGCCGGGTGGAGGAAAACGACAGCGTCTCCAGGCGTATCCGGGCCCTCGGCTCCCCCACAAAACACACTTCACGATAAAGTAAAAACGCTACCTCGCGCCCTGTTTCTGGTAATGGCAGCTTGGTACTAACTTCTGGTAGTTTCTTGGAACGTTGTGTGAGTGAGTGAGCGCGCGCATTCAGGTAACGCTCTTGCGAGCAACGACACAAAAGGCTGACTAAAATGTTTTTCAAATCGCCTGAGACCGTAATAAAAAAATAAACAATATAAGATAGAATAACATGGAAAAATTTTTTTAAATTACAAATTGTCTTAAGACAAGGTCTGACAAGACAGTAGGAAGCTGCCAAACCAAATTCTGAGGGAAGAGCCCGGCGTGAGAGAGGCCGGTGGCCTCTTGGAGCATCGAAGCGCTTTGCCCTGCGCATTGCCGAGAACAGAAACGCAAAGCGCGAACACGCTGAGGGTGCAGGCCCGGGCCCGACCCAGGGTGGGGGCGACCCTGCCGCCCAGGGCTGAGGGCCGAGGGCCGCGTGGGGGCGGGAGGGCGGCCAGCACCAAACGCGCCCCCGGGGCAGGCGGTCTGAGGAGCGGGGACGCTTGCTCGGGTTTTCTCCCGGACGCTCGCGGCGGGGCTGCAGCGGCCCCAGCTCCTGGGGATGGACCCTGGGCACTGGGGAGGACACAGGTGTTTACGGTCTGTTATAGCCGCGATTTTTTAAACTTTGAAAAAACGGGTCTAGAGTCAGAACATTCTGGCAACCTTCAGGCAAAAAGCAGAGAAGTGAAACCCAGAGATGTCCCCGTCGCGGAGTGGAGCAGCTCCTTAAACGGCCAACGAGCTCGCCGGGCCAGCCCCCGGCGTGGGGAGCCAGCGGCCCGCCCGACGCCCACCGGACCGAGAGGCGCAGCCCCCTGGCGGCGGCCGGTGAGCGCGGCTGGAGCCAGGAGCCCGAGGGCTGTTCCGAGGCCCGAGGCCGAGGCCACGTTTTCCGTTCCTCCCCTGAAGGCAGAGGGGGAGGAAGCGGGGTCTTAAGTCCCCGGAAAGGCGCTCCGTGACAGCGAGCAAGGTCAAAGGCGGGAGCTGGTGCGACGCCTTTCCTGGGGTCTTACTAGCGTGCGGATTGTCTCGTTGCTTCAGAGCCGCAGCTCTCTCGCGCGCTCGAGGACGCCGCCACCAGCTGGACGAACCCTCAGGCCCCCTCTGGTGCGAAAGCCTTGGAGCCGTGCTGAACAGGAATGGACCGCGGCCGCTGCCGGCGGCCGGGCAGGACCCGGGAAGCGGCGCCGTGCGGGAGAGACCCAGCAGAAGGGACACGCAAGAGGCCCCTCTCCCGGGTCCGGCCCCGGGGCCCCAGCGCAGACTCGCCACGCGGTTTGCCCTTTCCTCGGTCTCCAGAGGCTGCAGCTGGTAAAAATAACCCGTGTCGCTAGGAAAGCTCCTCGGAAACACCTTGTGAAGCCTCACCTGGTGAGTCCTTTGGTTGGTCACCTTCACCAGGACCTCTTTTTGTAGGTCATAACCCCTGGAGTCTGATGATGCTAAGTTCTTCACCTTCAATTCCATTTTAAGTCCCTGGTAAAGGAAACGCTTCTCACTAAATAATCTACATTTATCAGCCCATCCCACCTTTGCCATTTGTTTTTCAGCCTCCCCACACCCAGGCTTTCCAAAAGGAGACACTCCAACTCTCGTTCCTTGGATTTCCCACTGTGAGAACTGACAGAGCGCCAGAACGTCTCCGTGACAGCCTGGAACTAACACGTGTAGTCCCTGCCAAAGCGACTTACTCTCTTACGAGGTTGCTACCGACTGGGATCCCTTGTTGCAGGGAGCTAAGCCCAGCCCGGGTCCCGTGGCACAGCAGCCATCACGGTGCGTGGACCTGGAGCGGCCGGAACGGCCTGGGGCGTGGCAATGGCCCGCAGGCACTGGCCCGGGGCCCCGGTGGGAGAAACGGTGCCCGGGCTGTCTGGGCGGGCCTGGGCGTCCGCTCGCTGTGAGATCTTGGGAAAGCACCTCACCTCTCCATGCCACGAGGTCCTTTCTGTACCTGCCATTATACCCTTTTCTGCCTCTAGATAAATTACCTTCTTCAGCTCTTCACTCATTTGATTTGCTTCTGCAACCAGGGGCATCAGTTTGATGTAGTCCTGGAACACAGCCAGGACGCTGGGGTCTGCCTTGCCGTCTCCACTGTTTGTGGCGCCTGGAGATAATCAGAATGGAGTGAAAGTCAGTCACCTGTGCTACCATGAATACATTTATATGCTCATTCATTCCTTCACTTCATCAAATATCTACATTTTAAAATTCCAAGCATGTAATGAAAAAAACAACTAAGTGGGTTTGGGGGAAAGACACTGCCTGGCTTCTCCTTAAGTAGTTGCTCATCTCAACCCTGGAACCGTGCACATCACGCTCTCTGCCTCTGGTTCCTGTTCTTGGTCTCAGAGTCCTTGAGCCAAGGTGGCTCCAAGCTGTCCAGATGAGGTAAGATCTGCTTGGCCAGAAGGACGGGCTGGGGGTGCATCCCGAAGCCGCTGCTAGCCCATAAGCTGCTACCTGTTCTTACTTCTAGCATACCTGGGGTGGCTCGGAGGAGGGGTCGTGGGGATCCAGGAAGGACCAGTGTCTCTCGCAGACCCAGCTGGCACCGCCTCTTGTCAGGAACTCTCAACTCCTTAGGGACCCCTGGTGCCCTTGGCCCCGAGGTCTGACCCCAAACCGCCCACACAGCTGCTGCCTTGCTGAGGACCCCTGCTGAGGACCCAGGACCTGAGCCAGAGTCTGGGGGTCTTCACTAGGATCTGGCTGGCGGTGCAGGCCACTGCTGTGAGTTAGTAAACAAACAGATGGGGTTGCAGCGTTTGGTGCTACGGAGTCTCGGTGGTTTGTTTTTGGTCAAGAACTTCAGCAGA
>CAUYRT010097511.1:0-30785 GCA_963574885.1 Lepilemur ruficaudatus
CAGATGGTGCACATCGCACTCATTATGTATGTATATACCCATCCCCTCCTCCCCCCTCCCGTCTGCCCGACACCCGATAAATGTTGTTCCTGTGTGTCCACTTAACACCTAAACATTTTAAATGGACATTTAAAATGAGGTGAGGCAGCATGTGTTTTGCTCCCTTAGAAATATTTAAGATGAGCTAGGGCATGGTAACACATGCAGTAATCCCAGCTACTGGTTGGGGGAGGGAGGTGGGATGGGAAGAGAGCTTGAGCCCAGGAGTTTGAAGCTGTAGTGTATGATGACTTTGTCTGTGAACAGCCACTGGACTCAAGCCTGGGCAACAAGTCAGACTCTGGCTCTTAAAAAAATTTTTTTTTTAAGAAGTGTAAATGTTCACTTATACAGAGCTGAGATAAATCCTCAGAGAAAGGAATATATTTTGGAAGTTCCTTTTAGTACTACAAGTCTCCACTTGGTTTTTCATATACCTTTACTCAGAAGCCCACACCTCTCACAGTTTAGGAAAGAGTATTAATTCCTTTTCCTATCTTATTTCTCCCATACTCAATAATAACAATTAAAACCTGGTAGTATTTTATTGGTAAGTCTAGTTTTTTTATGGCCACGTGGGCAAAAATATCAGACACTTTGTAAAGATCATGGTGGTAGAAATAGCTTTGTCTGCATATTCAAGTAGAGGGTTGATCATAATTATATATATATCAAAAAACCCTTTTTATTCACCCCAAACCGGGGATCACAACTAGCATAGACTGTAATATAGTTAACAGAACAGGGCTTGAACACATGTTTAAATGGTAGTGGGTGTTAAGGGAAATTATGACTCCATCAATTCCTCCTTGATGGGTTGATCTTGCTTTTCCTCTGATACCAGGGCTCTCCACTAGGATATAAAGAGTTAACCTAAAAACCCTAGAAAAGTGAGCAACCATCTCTCCCAGCTGTTCACTAAGACCTTCCAGGATCTAGGCAATGGTCTAAGAGTTCATTAAATTGCTGGAGGGCACTAATGGCTCCTTCCACAGTTGCAGCCAACTGGTTTATTGCAAGCACTGATTCTCTATGGAGAACACTGGCAACCTCACGCTGGGCATTGGCCTTTTCCCCAAGGACAATTAGCCAGTTCAGGTATGCTTCTGACTGTTTAGCCAGTTCCCAAATTAGCTGCCTGTTCCTGGCCATTTCTGCAGAAACAGTACTGGCTAACAAATGGTAGTTGTGCCTCCTCTGCTGAGGAGGTGGCTGGTTGGGCAAAGTCCCATTTTTATCAGGTTTGATGAAGAAGCAAGTGGCAATTTCATGGAGGTGCTCAGAGATAACCCTGTATCCTAGGAGAAGCTGCTGGCAGTGTTATCTCTTGTGAAGCCTGACAAACAGGCTGCAAACAAAAATAAATATGTTGCTAAATGGTCATCCATATTATGACAAAGCATCAAAATTAGCAATATAAAGTAGCTTGAAGACAAAGACCTGCTTCAAGGTCTAGCAGTGCTTTTTAGCTAGACACAAAAGACAGCATACATTTCCCTGTGGTGAGGTCACATGACCAGATCTTGTCTATTTCTCAAGCCAGGTCAAATTTTCACTAAAGATAGAAAATTGATAATAGTAGGGGAACAAAATGAGTTCTAAAAAAGCAGTCAACAATTTCCTGATCACTTTCTTTTTAAATTTTCTTCTAGGAGCTTCTTTACCAAATATCTACCTGATTATTCTGTCATCATGAACAAGCATTGGGACCCTAAGTGAGAAAACTTACGCATCTGAACCTGTAACCAGCCTTTCTTCAAAGCCTGGATGTCCTGACCTTTGACAGCATATAGGTCAACACTTCAGCTTGTTCTATAATATATCCATGTCCTAGAAACATCATGTTTGCTATAACTGAATTGTGTCTCACCAAAAGTTGCATCTTGAAGCTCAGTGTGATGGTATTGGAGATGGGGCCTTTGGGAGGTAATTAGGTTTAAATGAGGTCATGAGAGTAGAGTCTTCAGGTGGGATTAGTGCCCCTATAAGAAAAGACCATAGAGGCTGCTCTCTCTCTTTCTTTCCACCATGTGAGGGCACAGCAAGAAGGTGGCCATCTACAAACCAGGAAGAGGCCCCACACCAGACAGTGAACCTGCTGGGACCTTGATCTTGGAATTTCTAGCTTTCAGAACTGTGAAAAATAAACATCTGTTGTTTAAGCCACCTAGTCTACACTATTTGGTTATGGCAGCCTAAGCAGACTAAGACAATGCTGAATGAAGCTTAGTTCTACTTCCTGGTTGTTTATTAAGGGGCAGATTGGGGGAAGGGAATTGGGAGGAAGGATTTCAAAAATTAACAACAAATCTTAACAAATCCAAAGTTACCACTTTAAGGATTTTTCAAGGTGTGGAGGCAGGCAGGCAGGCAGGCACCAAGAGTGCTGGGTTTGTCAGAATCTGCCTCATCAGTGCAATTTGAGAACTGCAGCTGTGAGCTAAATATGATCCTCTTAGATTCTGGGCTCTCTCTGAACCTGAAATAAAAAACTATCATTCTGAATAAGTGGATGTATGCAGCTTGTTTTAAATTTTTGGACCACACTTGTGCCATGTCGTAATGTGCAATCCCCTTGAAACACCCATCTCATCCCAGAAATAACCTTTAATCAAGGCTCTTTGATTATGCAATGAACTGGATATAAGGTACAGACAACTTTAGAGATTACGGTCCTTACCAGATTGACAGAGGGCATGAAACTTTAAGTCTCTATTAGTCTTCTCAACTCCTCATGACAAGGAAGACATTAAGATAGAGTTCAGCCCAGAATTTCAGGGTGATCTCCCAAAATACACATTTGCAAGCATTTGCCTGAGATGAGAGCATGCAGATTACCTATGCAGCTCTGATATTTCCAATACCTGAACATGGAGTCTGTTCCAAGGGGTCCTCAAGGTTCTCAGTCTTGGGAGCTATGTTGCTGACATTCCAGATAATCTGTCCTCACTTACTGGGCTCCTCAGCTTCCTTCTGGGCCAGGTGCTGCCTTGTGTTGAGATCCTGTAGCTCTTCTGGGACTGTGGCTTCTTGTCCTTTGAAGGCATTCAGAACTGTGGGGCTCCTGGCACCTGACCTGAATAGCACTGTCCCTCACATTTTCAGGATCCAAAAAAGGAAACTGATCCATAGCAGTGTAAGAGGGTATGTATGGGCATCCACTGTTAACTGGCATCAGGCTATGTTGAGAAATTTCATTTTGGCCCACCACTGACATTCAGGGTAATTTTGTCTCATTTAATTTGCCTCAGCATGTGTCTTCATGCCAGTGGACTGTTTAGGTGCTCAATATACTAAGCTCCTTCAAGAATGGATATGGATTCTTGCCTTGACCACGAACAACTACAACTCTCTGGGGTTAGGCACAATGGAAACAGGAAGGAAAATGAGAAAATGACAGGAAAAATGAGACAGGAAGACTCTTGACATTTGGTGGAAGGCCTAAAGACTCCTGGAAGGCTTCTGGTACACACATTGCATTTCCTGGAGCCAATTGTTTCTGCTGACCCTGAATAGAGGAGTTAGGCTGGGTGTGGGGCTGTTAGACCACATGCAAAAAGTGGGTGGCTCTCCAGGAAAGAAATTAGTGCTGCCTCATTTTTTCCCACGAACAGCTATCAAACTAGGCTACAAGAGGATATATAATATGGGAGACCTGGATCAGCAGTAGATGGCCTATGATTTTGGGGGTACCATGAGCTAAAAACTCAAAGATATCAAAGATGCTAAGCAAAGGGGCAAATTCCTCCAGAAAAATAGCTGGTATAAGAATAAGAACTAGGTTTTAGAGAAAGGCTAACAGAACTATCATAGAAGTTACAGAAGTTGAGGACAGGGGACAGGGATAGAGAACACAGAACTGTTGATGATTCTAGCCCATATTTTGAATTTGGGCAAGAAAGTTATGGTAGAGGATTCCACATCTATGAAACAGTTAAAATCTCTAAAACTTCGTTAACAATGGGAGCTTTCTTCA
The DNA here is from genome assembly GCA_963574885.1 of Lepilemur ruficaudatus. Classification (NCBI taxonomy): domain Eukaryota; kingdom Metazoa; phylum Chordata; class Mammalia; order Primates; family Lepilemuridae; genus Lepilemur; species Lepilemur ruficaudatus. The sequence continues at coordinate 4,016 of CAUYRT010097511.1, forward strand.
CTGTACAATTGCTCCTTCTGTCTGGGAATAAAGTTGGGACCCCTTTCTAAATTAAAGGCCTTACAAATATTATAGAGTACCCACTGATGTTGTGGGGCAGTTTTTGTTCTGTTTGCTCTGATGAGTTTCCTCAGTACAATGCTACAGGGCAGAAGCTATGGTGGTCACAGGAGATCTCTCACAGCTTTGCAGTGAAAGTCAGCTTCCCAGAACTGGAATTTGTTAGTGAGCTCGTAGAGTTATTATCCCCAAGCTGTAAGGGGATCCAGACTGCATGGCCTTAACTGTGTCTTTCAATTATGTCAGATTGGTCTGAGAGGCCTTAGCAACTTCAGATGCCTTTAGATAGAAGATGGCCTAGGATCTGGAAGTGAGTGTCAGTTTGAGAGCCTAAGGCAGTTGTGCATAGTCACACTTCCTAGCACAGCCCATAGTGCTTTTTTTATGACTGGCCCATCTGAAGTAGCATGGCAACTTGACAGGTGAGAAAAAGCACTTTAGATATATTGCTCTAATGCTTTCAGTAGGGAAGAACTATCGGTGATTTGCCAGTGAAGCAGCTCAGGTGATGGAACACTTGTGACTTAGGTTTTCAAATGCATAGTCCCTTTGCCTCTCCTCTGTTCCACCTGCATTTTGAAGTTTGGACATTCATTGAATCTGTACCTTGCTCAACTGTGCATTGTGTAATAGTGCTAGAAAGATTAGAAAGCACACAGGTGTTTGCTGGAGTCTGACAGGAGAAAATTCTGGTTACTGTGTGACTTTGGGCAAGTGATTTTCTAGACTTCATTTTCCTTATCTGAAAATTGGGGATAATACAATGTACCTCTTAGTGCATAATGAAGATTAATTAGAAGGAAATAACATTTGTAAAACATCTAGAAAAACATCTGATACACAGGCAATCTATATGTTGATATTAATATTGATATTAAAGTGTATTAGGAGAAATGTGAAAAAGATGACATTCCTTCTCTAACAAAGTTTATTTTTGAAGCATACATAGCTTCAATGAGCTTTTGTTGAAATTTGCTTCATTCAACTAAAATAAATGCAGAAACAAATTATTCTCTGTAGAAAATACTTCTATCTCACCTTAGTTGCTTCATTGATGATTTTGAACCTGGTAGCGTCTTCGCTTGTTGTGATTGAGTCTAGTAGTGCCTGATAGGTGGACTTCTTGGAGAGATACTGTTTCTGACGCCTACAGATATGAAGTATAAAGATGCATGAGAATTATCTGTGACTGTCAGTATCCAATAGGTTATATTATCATGTAGAAGTCATTAAAACTCACTATATTAATTGGGCACAGATAGTAGTAGTACTCTAATAAAGTACTAATAAGAGTACTTTTATTATTAGAGTGCTAATAAGATGAGTACTAATAAGAATACTAATGAAATTGTTCAACATAACACTGCTCAAAGGATGGCACTTGTCTCCTTTATTGAGAAGGTGGGGCAATTTTCATAGATGACATTTATAAGCTTGTTAATTTCCCTCCCTCCTTCCATGAAATGGACACTTTAGTAGTAACTCAATAAATTCTAGTGGAAATCCAATATAATCTAGTGATTTAACAAGGTAACCAGGCATTCATGTAGACTTCCCTCTAGGTAACTGTTTAGAATTAAAATATCCTTTTCTTCTTCTATAACAAAGAGTGAATAAATTAGAAAGTCATAATATATAATTTTTGATGATTTTGGTTTCAGGGTCACATAAAGACATTCAAAAATGAAGACTTTAAAGACATTGTTTTTGAGGATCTGGGGAAACAGGCAATCTCATATGGGATGGAGTACAAAATGGTGCAATTCCTATGGAAGGAAAGCTGGCAATATTTAACATATTTCAAATGCATTAATTCTTTGACCCAGTAAATCCCACTCCTAGAAATCTATCCTATAAATATACATGCATGTGTAGGAAATGACATATATTAACCTCTAGTGCTATTTTAGCAAGATTAAAAACAACCCCCATGTCTAGCAATGGGAGACAGAATGAATAAACTATAGTACATCTACCCAAATGGAATACTATAAACTGTAAAAACAGAGAACAATCTCCATTTACAGAGACAAGATGAGGAATGAGGTAGAAGGAAAAAGGGGTAAGAGTAACACTTTTCAATGTATATACCTTTTTTTTTTTAACAGACAGGGTCTCCCTCTGTCACCCAGGCCAGAGTACAGTGGCACAATCATAGCTCACTGTAACCTCAAACTCCTGGGTTCAAGTGATCTTCCTGCCTTGGCCTCCCGAAGTGCTGGGATTACAGGTGTGAACCACCGAGCCTGGCCTCAATATATACCTCTTTATATTATTATTTTAAAAATCACCTATCAGCTGCTTTATATTATTTTTGAGCCATGTAAAAATGTTATCTACTCAAAGACATAAAATTTAGAAGTTAGTTTGAAACAATTTTAGCTTTAAAAATAAAATACCTGTTTACTGAAAAATTTAAAATAGTATAGCAGTAAGCATATAAAGTTAAAGGTGAAAGTCTCCCGTCTGATGAATTTCTTATTAAATTTCCTAACTGACCCTTTCCTTAGAAAATCTAACATTTCTCGAATATTTAATAAGCATCAATTTTGAAATAGTCAGAAAAATTTTGATCTAGATAATATGTTTACTTTTCTTACCTGTAGAAAGCAATCTTGCTGCAGTCTCTGAAAACGTTTTTATCCACAGCTTCATCTTCAACACTAAATAAGACATTTTAAGAAATTTATTTTACACAGGGCTTGTGAGTCCAAGTTTTGTACTTTCTCTTAGTGTGAGCAGACAAAATAAATCTTTGGAGTTTATTCTGCAATGCAAAATTGTGTCACAGCCATAACACAGCACATGTGTTGCAGAACAATATCCTTTTGTAAATCATCCAGGGTAAATAACAGAACATCAAGTTCTGGGATTACTCTGAAAGCAATGGAAAAAGAGCACTGTCACTTGAGAGGAAGGGTTCTTTTAAAATAATGACTGAAGGCTATGACTGCAACAGTAAAATCTGAAGGAGCAAAACCAAACAAAACCAAACAACACCCCCAAAACAAAAAAGCAAACCAACAAACCAAAACCAACCAAACAACCACAACCTGCCCACCTATTTATTCAACAAAATGTTTTCAGAATATTCTTATTGGGTGCTGGACTAAGGAAGATACGGACTGTGTCTAAGCTTTCTGCAAGAGCTTAACCAGCAATCACAATGTGAGCTGACAAAAGTACAACAGAGGTGCAAGGTATTAGTATAAGAACAGAAACAAAAGTGCTTCTAATTTTGGGTATAAAGAAAAAAGAATAAGAAAAAAGAACAGAAACAGATGTAGAAGAAAAATCTCTTGCTTTTTAAGATGAGGCTGGCAATCTTGAGGCCAATGTTTTTTTAAAGCCAAGTTTTAAAACATGAACAAAATGTATATATATTGCTGCTTGAGTACTGTATGTATGTAAACTAGCCTCCATCTGATTAAAACAATTATAGGCCATAAGGAGTAAAAAAACACATTGGATTTCATGCAGAGGTGTGGCTGAATACAACTGTAATCAGCCGTGATTAACTACGTAATGTCCATAGTTATGTAGGAAAACAGGACTGAACACAAATTTGAAAATATTATGAAAGCCCAGATACACTTGGCCATAATAAAAAATTGTTTATCCTTCGTTGAACTCAGCCTTTGTCACTGTTTCCTTTACTTGAGTGTGCAAAGTGTAGAGAAATTTGCAGTCTCCTCTTTCCAGCTTTGAAGAATGAGTTCTGGAAATAATATAGGAAGAGATGAGTTTAGCTGAACTTGGAAAGCAACATGCTTGAAATGGATGTTAGAGTTCTGATCACAACTTTTCCATTGCTAATGTTATTTAACCATCCTGAAAGTATTTTTGATGGGCTATTAATATCAACTAACTCCCTGCAGAATTGAGAAAAAAGTAAAAGTGCACAAATATCAAACATTAAAATTAAAAGTGCAATTAAAAAAATCAGTGAAAACTTCAAAGTCAGAAATGTTGCTTTTAGGTACTTTCAGGTACTGTCCCTTGCCTCTGTGGGCCTGGGGTCAGTCGCTGCAGGAGCACTGGGTCTTTACCTGATTTCCTCTTTCTCAGCTGCTTCCATGGCTTCCCAGTCACTCTGATCCGACTCCCCAAGTCCCAGGCCAACACCCAGGGCGACCTCTTCAAAAAGCCGTTTGGCCACCACTTCACCACTCTCAAGTTTCTGGGAAAAGGAGTCTCTTCCACATCCTTATCAAGTGACAGATCTTGACTACTGCTCCTCTTATTTGGCAAGTTTTTCTTGATTATGGGTGGCTGATGAGGAACGTGCTTTTATTAGGAACTGTCTTAGCCGCGGTGAGGGCGTGTATGCAACGAACTCTAGAGGATAAAAACCAAAAGCGTGAGAACCAAGAAGTTCTCACCGTGACACCCTCCTTGATTGGGGCAAAGCATCTGGAGGTTTATCTCAGTGGTGGTCACGCCATAGATTTTGAAAACTGACCCATTCTCTCCCTATTTTAAGTTTTGAGTGGGAAGTGCCGGCCAGGTCTTTGCTGGAGGCTGATGTCTCTGACCAGATTCTGCTGCAGCATCGTACTTTTCAAGGCTAGAAAGGGACTTTGAAGTCTATTTATTACACCCTCCAGTCTAGGACTCGATTGTACTCCACCACCGCCAAATTTCAGCCTTTGCTTAAATACCTCACAAACCGGAGAACTCACTATTAGACTCCATTCGGGCAGCCAGATTTATGGCTTTCCCAGACTTCTGGCCCCAACGTCTGACTTTGAGTTGGAAGGGATGAAGGGCCAGGGCGAGCGGAAGGAGAAAACCAAACGCCGCACGAGGTGCTTGCTTGGTACCCAAACCCGTTAATGACTGGGAGAGAAAAGACTGAGGCCAGGGTGGCATCTGGCAATCACCCTTACCCAGTTGAGCAAGTGACGGCTAGAGGACGCCTGCGCAGTAAGTCCGCAGCCTCACTGCGCACGGATGACTGTCTGAGGGAGGGGCCTCTGGGTCGCACAGCAAACAAGCCCCGCGAAGTTTCGAGGACCCGGATAATCCCGCCCCCAGAACAGAGCCGGAAGAGGGCGGGGCGAGCCGGAAGAAGGTGAAATGCTTTCAGTAGGCACTCCATGGCTGTGAAGATGGCGGCGGCTGCGTGGCTTCAGGTGTTGCCAGTCATTCTTCTGCTTCTGGGGGCACAGCAGTCCCCGTTGTCGCTTTTCGGTGCAGGACCGGCACCCGTGTCTGCTGCCGACCGGTCCAAGTGGCACATTCCCATACCGTCGGTGAGTGCTCACTTCAGTAGCGACTAAGCTCGGAGGAGCAAGGGGTGGGGCTACGGTGGCCCAAGGGGTCCATGAAGGATCCGCAAAAGTCGCTTCCAAAGGGGTGGGGTTGCCGGGATGGTCTGTGTCGCTGGCCAACAGGCACCCACCTCCCTGGATCAGAAAGCCGCGCAGTGTGGTTAGGCTAGCGGGACTGTCAGGGTCACTGCAGCCAGGGAAAGGAGTGGTGGAGCGGTTTCTCATCAGAAAAGTAACAGAACTTTCTGTGCCTGATTTGAGAGAGATGTAAACTTGATATATATACGGAGAGTAGTTTATCTTTCAGATTAAATTTCAAAATCCGATGCCCCTGGGTTGAATGAAAGGGATATGTAAATAGGCTTTTTCAGTTCTTTTTTTTTTTCTCTGCCCTTTTTTGTTGTTGCTGTTTCTGGGTAATTCTACTTACAAGACTGTTTTATTTCGTTTAAACTTTGAAATTAGTCTTTGTTGTGTGATTAGGAAGCATAGAGATTTAAAAAATGTATTTTAACATGGTAATGGTTAAAATGGAAGTAGTATTCTAAAATCTAATGTGGTAAAGCTAGTCTTTCATTCCACAGTACTCTAAATAGGTTGACTCTTTCGACCCCTTCCTCCCCGCTTTAAACCGCATTTGAGTAAGAGGTATAGTTCCGTGAGCGGTCAAAGACCAAATGGCGGGAGGAATTGCTGAAAAGCATTAGTTAGCCTTTTAAAAACTACTAATACATTGGCCTTTTTTTTTGTTTTGCTCTGGTCACTGGTTGTAATGCCCAAGTCATATTTGGGCTTTCATATGGCAAACATTATAGCTTTTATTCATTTGGCGAAGATCTTTTTCTCAATTTTAGGTTTTTGTTACTAAAATGGTTAATCGTTAAGTCTTTTTAGATTTAAAAATGAAACTGTGATTGTCTGCTCATAGATTAGTTCATTTAAAAAAACAATTGGTTATTCTGGGCAGTGATCAGTAATGGCAATGAACTGATTAAGGGGTATATACTATGAAGATTTAAGTTAAGTTGGGATATTCTAGCAGCCTCCCTTCTAGAGCCGGTGCTTCATGGCCTATGGGGAAGAAATCGTGTCTCTGTGCTAAGGAGCAAAATCCTGCGTTTGGATATGGTTAAACTTTACTAAAAGGAAGGATGTTGATGTCTTTTCTTGGTTAAGAAAACTAATTTGAACATTTTGTAAATTTAGGTAGTTATATTCTTTTTTTATTTTTTTTTAATTTTTTTTTTATCTTTCTACCCAATATGAACTTTGACTAAAGGGTAGTTATATTCTGCCTTCGGAATTATAGTGATCTAATGATAATTATCTTTCCTTTATCTTTGCAGGGGAAAAATTATTTTAGTTTTGGAAAGATCCTCTTCAGAAATACCACTATATTCCTGAAATGTGAGTTTTTGAATTTTATGAAGCTTTTATTTGAGTTTTTAAAAGTTACAGGTAAACTTTTAAATTACCTATTTTCTACCTGTGATGGGCTACTTGCAACCTATTTTTAAGTTCTGCAATTTAATAGTCAGGTACTATCTAGGTATAAACATATTTAGTGTAACTAAGGTCCTTTCACTGAATAATTTTCAGAATACTTCTGTGAACTTTGTTTTTCTTTATTTTTTTAGTTAGTTATTTTTTGAGTGGGGTTAGGGCAAGGGGGGAGGAGGTGGCACCTACCCACCCCCAACCCCCTGTGAACTTTGTTTTCTTCCCTTGTTTTTCTAGTGTTCACCTTACATATATACAGTATATGTAATATATATACATATACATATATACTAATATGTATTATAAGTTAATATATATTTTACATGTACTATATTGAGCATATATTCAGTCACATCTCAATTGAATTACATTTACAGTCATGTGTCGCTTAATGACAGGGATACATTCTGAGATTGTCCTTAGGTGATTTCATCATTGTGCAAACATCATGGAGTATACTTACACAAACCTAGATGGTACAGCCTACTACACACTAGGCTGTGTGGTGTTGTGGGCTGTTCCTAGGCTACAAACCTGTTCAGCATATTACTATACTGAATACTGTAGGGATTTGTAACACAGTGGTATTTGTGTATCTAAACATATGTAAACATAGAAAAGATACAGTAAAAATACAGTATTAAAATCTTATAGGACTACCATTATATATGCAGTCCTTGACGGAAACGTGTCACATGATGGTAATTATGTTAGTTAATTGCCTGCGTGGTGTGTTAATCTGTTCTGAGTCATGGAGATACCACTGCTTTTACTTTTTGTGTGCTTGTTTGAGATATTTACTGAAAACATGACCTAGGTTTGTTAGACCATTGGCTCTAAATAAATACATTCAGTAGATCTTTTATTTACATAAGGAATATTTTACCACCACAGAAAGAGGAAGCTCAGAAATATTGTCAGGAAACGGGGATTACATAGAACAAAACCAGTTTGTCTAGTGGGAAAGCTACTGTATTGAAGAAAAGCTTCCTTTCAGTTCTGAAACTGGCTTTAATTTAGAGAATGATCATGGGCAGCATTATTTCAAGATCAGGGATTAAAAATCCAGATCATCAATGCATGATTCTGTGCGTATTCTCTCCATGAACGTGCAAAATTTATAAGTCACAGTTGGATGATTTTATTCTTTCAACTGTTTAGTAAGTAGTTATTAATACTTACTATATGCCGGGCACTGTTTTAGACATCAGAGAAGAGATAGAAAAATTTCCTTCCCTCATTGACTGTACATTCTATTGAGGGTGAAGCAGGAAATAGAATTTCTATGAAGAGTACACTATGTCCATGGAAATGCAATCTCCTGACTAATGGCTTACATTTGTTTTAAATCAAATGTGCCCTGACATACTGGCTTTTCTTGTGAGATTGGTTTACTAGGTAAGAGTAGCTGTTAGGATAGCAGGATTTTATTTTTGGAATAGCCTGACAGCCTGCCTGTTTGCTATTTTTATTCTTTTATTAGGTACAGTCTTTTCCAAACCTGTATTTTGATCTAATAGTGTTTTGCCAAGTTAAACAAGCTGCATGTTTTAAAAGTGTCTGCATTCCATTGCTCTTGGAGGATTGAGGCTCCTTTAAATTTACCTTATATTTTATTTGTTACTTCTGTGCTTTCTCATATTTACCATTTGTCTCTGATTTTATATTTTGTGAGTATGGCATATAGCTTTCCATGGAATAGGTGGGACCATTTTCATAGTCTCTTAAAAGTCTTCCATAAAGTTTTAAATGTTGTCTTTTAACATAAACAGTAATATTTTTGCATCCAGATTTCCTTGAAAATCTCCTGTTTAGGAGATGTGTTCTTACTGGCTTTTATTAATCTTATCTCTGTATGGATTTTTCTGAATGTTCATAGCCAGATTGTAGTATCCTTCTTGTCATTTCCATAAATTCTATTCAACAGGTCAAATTTTTGAGTATTCTAATAGAGCCCTGTGAAAATGTGTTGGTCATATAAAAATTAGTTTGAGAAAATAGTTTAAAACAAAGAAAAAGGGAAGATTATGAAAAGGTGGTTTCTTTTGTTATGAACCTAAATAGATTCCTAAACGCAGTCATGTTTATTTTTGTCATATTTGTGTAGAGAGTCTTTAGTATATTTTCCCTTACATAGCTGGAATCAAAGGTGAAAGGGAATGCTGACTTCTGCCAGGTGAGACAGCTAATCAGACTTCTAAGTCTTCAGACTAATGCCTTGATACATTAAAATACTGTGTTCCAAACTATGTTTAGTAAGTTATATGAAGCTTCCATGATTTGATAAGTTTCTTTGAGTACTGTCTTAAAGTGGTCTTTGAAAAAAACTTGATACTCTTATCTTTGCTTTGCTATTTCTGTCTTCCCCAGCCATATTTGCTTTTTGTTCATTGCTCTTTCTATCCAATCTTGATGTCTTCCAAGGTCTAAGCCATGAGTTTTTCTGTCAGTGGAACTATTATTATACCACCATGTAACAATCATGAATATTGCCTTGTGACATCACTGATGTTATTCCTTGTCTCTCCAGCTAGAACATAGCCTTTTTAAGGGTCTTTAATAATTTGCTTCCATCCATTTCCCTCTTTGGTCTAACACTGTACCATTGTATACTTGTGTTCTGCTCAATAAATATTAATATTTGAATGATAATGGAAGACTGATTTTAACTTAGGACTGCTTTGTTACTCTCAGGTTATTCTCAACAGAGATCTAGAAATTGAGGCTTGAAAGCATAAAAATAGATGCACAGTTTTAAAAGGTTAAAGGCTGCTTAACTGCTATTTTTTTCTATGAACAACAATACTTTTATATGAATATCCAGTTCTTTTTGCATATATTATTCCATTACCTTATGTTTAGAGAAGGGATGGTCTTTGAGTATGTCAGTTTAGGGCAAGAAATAAATAGGTTGTAGGTTAACAGTTAAAGAAGAATGCTTTGTTTGGGAATCGTTTTTATTCACAAAGATTTCTTCTTTTATAGTTGATGGAGAACCTTGTGATCAGTCTTTGAATATAACCTGGTATCTGAAAAGTGCTGATTGTTACAATGAAATCTACAGCTTCAAGGTAAGGAACGTAAAATTACAGAATTTACTTGTACCTTAGTGGTCACCTGGTTCCAATCTCTTAATTTTAAAGAGGAAGGAATATCATGTAGCTGTGGAGGAGCAGAGCTGATACTAGAATGCATGCTTCTCAATTTGCAAACCTACTATGTCAGCAATTCTCAAACTTTTTGGTCTCAGAACTTATATTTTTAAAAATTATTGTGGACTCCAGAAAGCCTTTGCTCATGTAGGATACTATGTTGGAAATTACAATTGCGAAAATAAAGATATTAATTTAATTTAAAGCAGCAATAATAAACTCATTAAATGTTAATGTAAATGACATTTTTGGTGAAAAATAACTATTTTCCTAAAAAAAAAACCATATAAGAGTAGCATCGTTTTGCATTTTTGCAAATCTCTTTAATATCTGGCATAACAGAAGATAGCTGGATATCTTCTTCACTCAGTCTCTTATGATATTTGGTTGAAGTATATGTAGAAAATCTGACCTCTTACAGATATATAGTTGGGAAAGAAAATGTTATTTTAAAGCCTTTTCAGATATTGAGGATATTCTTTAATTCTATACCAAAGCTTAACGAGTGGAGTTTTTTAAAGGTAGTTGCAGTGTGGAATCAAATCATATTAATGAAAGTTTTTGTACTCTAATACAAAATCCACTGGTGCATCTTGTACTTTGTATGGATCTTTTATCCATGCATGATTTTATAATATTGCTCTTTGGTCATTTAGAAAATATTGGTTGACTAAATTATATACATTTTCTAAATATTAATTTATTTTATATTTCACTAAAAATTATATTGTTAATAACCATCCCCTGAGCCCCTCTGTCTCATCAGTAGTTTCTTAAATATTGGAAGCCATTAAGATCATGGTAGCAGATACAAGTTCTTCAGAATTCCAGTTTTTGCTTGAAAGGTCAAATTTTATCACTGTCAATGATTACTGTCAGTTGTCTTCCTTTAAAGTGAGAGCTTTCATTGCCCATTTTCGGAGAAATTTCTTATAAATAATCAAGTCTTAAAAACTGCAGTTTATTAGTCTTTCTTTCAAGTAAATCTGATGTTCTATGAGAAAAGTGACTAGTTCACAAGTCAAAACAGTTGCAAAGTGCTTTATCTCAAGACAGTCATTTATTATATTTTGCATACCTTCCATTTTATCACCAAGATTAAAAAAGTCATGTGCTGAAAGTTCCAGATTTAATAAGTCATAATTTTTACTACTTCATCAAGCATATTCTTATATAAAAGTGGCATTTTTTTAAGAGTTGGGGTCTTGCTATATTGCCCAGGCTAGCCTCAAACTCCTGGGTTCAGGTGATCCTCCTACCTTTGCCTCCTGAGTTGCTGGGACTATAGGCATGAGCCATTGTGCCTGGCTATCTTTTTTTTTTTTTTTTGGCAATGTAGGATTGTGGCTGTGAAGAATATGATGACTAGTACCATTACGTGCTACTACCTTGGTTCCTCATAAAGGGTAGCACTTTTACCCACCATTGCTTTTGTAATATCAGTGCAAGGCAAATATACTATTATTATGAAGATAGTTTTGGCCACTTAGGCCTTGTGAGACAGTTCATCTACTAAGAGAATTGCCATGGTACACGATACTTGAGCATTAAAAATATATTGCTCTGATATAGATTTTTCTGGCCTTTTCCATTCTGTTTCCATGCTTCAGTTGGCATGATTTTTCTTAAGATTCTCCTGTTCTTCAAGTTTCTTCTTTTTCTTTTCTTTTTGTTTTTTAAAATACAATGTCTTGCTCTGTTGCCCAAATGTGGAGTACAGTGGCCCCGATCATACCTCACTGTAACCTCAAATTTCTGGGCAAAAGCAATCCTCCTGCCTAAGCCTCCTGAGTAGCTGTGACTACAGGTGCATGCCACCACACCCTGCTAATTTTTAAATTTTTGTGGAGGTGAGGTCTCGCTGTGTTACCCGGGCTGATCTTGAACTCCTAGGCTCAAGTGATCCTCACACCTCAGCCTCCCAAAGTGCTGGGATTATAGGCATGAGCAACCGAGCCCGACCTTGAAGTTTATTTAAAAAAATAATTTCACTGACCTTTAGAAAACATCCATTGTCCAGTCAGTTTTTCAGAACTTAAGCATTTGAATCTCTGCATAGTATTAAGTTTTTACATTATCTTTTTTGCAGTGTTGGTAATTGTTTTTGCTTTTTGTTACATAACATTGGGTAGGGTAGGATTGTGTGATGGGGGGGGGGAACTGAATAGCCTGGAGAATTTAGAGAGAAATAGTAATGTCTCCAGAGTATGGTCTGAAATGTCATTGATGTTTTTCTCTCAGTCACTAATTGAATTTGCAGTAAAAAGTTTATACATTTGAAACTTGGCACAAACTGGTCAAGAGCTTAGGAGATGTTGTCTTCATAGGTAGTGCAAGTTAAGAATGTTAAAATTATTTTGGGTTGCCATAGGATAAAAGTATGGAGGTGACAAGCAGATGGTTGAAAATGGAAGCTTAGAAAAAAGAGGGCAAGATTAGAGATATGAGTATGGGAGAGAAATCACAGAACTGATAGGTGAAGCCACAGAAACAATGATTTTTTTGAGTGTTAGCAGTGGGCTGCAAATGGCTGTAGCAGGTTTGTGCTGTGTCTTAGCTTATGAGCATGAGTAAATCTCTTTGTTGATATTATTAATTTGGTCAAGTAACTCTTTTAAATATATTTTCATGTGACAAAACCATCTGGATTCTGGCAGTTTCCCAGCATTCCCAGAATTGTCAGAGCGACTACCCTTTGTGAGCCAAAGAATAGAATTCTGCATTTTAGAGTATAATAATGTTAGATTCTTGGATACTATTTATATAGAATGTTTATCTGATGCAAGTTGCAAACTCAAAATTATATTTGTACTACAGGTGATGTATTTGCTACCCTCTAAATATCTTATTTGTGAAAAGTAAATTAAATACTTTGTATCTTTTCTATTTTTCTAGTCAGAAGAAGTAGAGACATATTTGGAAAAACTTAAGGAAAAAAGAGGCTTGTCTGGGAAATATCAAACGTCATCAAAATTGTTCCAGAACTGCAGCGAACTCTTTAAAACACAGGTAATCTTTGAAAGTGGTTGGAGAGAAATTGAAAAGGTAAAAAATGTAATTGTATTTTTGGCCATATCCATTTCCCACACCCCAATTATTCCTTCTGGCAGGAATAAGTTGGAAGCATGTTCTAATAGGTGCATAGTCAGCCAGTTAACATGTTCATCTCATCAAAGAGGGGATATACTTTCCTTTGTGTGTAAAAAGCAAACCTCCAATTTTTTTTATTGTGGTAAAATGTACATAACATAAAATTTACCATTTTAACCATTTTTAAGTGTACAGTTCAATGGCATTAAATACATTTGCATTGTTGTGCAGCCATCAACCCAAGAACTTTCATCATCCCGAAGTGAAACTTCATACCCATTAAACAATAACTCCCATCACCCCCACCCACCTGCGAGTTCCTAGTAACCGCTGTTCTACTTTCTGTCTATGAATTTGACTACTCTAGCTACCTCATATAAGTAGAATCATACAATTTTTTTTCTGACTTTTCACTTACCAGAATGTTTTCGAGGTTTATCCATGTTGTATCAAGATTTTATTTCTCTTTAAGGCTAAATAATATTCCATTGTATGCTTATACTATATTTTGTTTATCCATTCATCTGTCGATGGACATTTGAAACCTCAGATTTGTAATTCTCTTGTCACCTCATCTAATTGATAATGTTCCCAGAAAAATCAGGGTTTTTAAATTTTAATGCTACAGATCTGAAACCAAAAGTGTATTATCACTGCCCTGTTTTGTGGAAAGAGGAAGATGGGAATAATACATTTTTGATGTTTCCATATATGTGATCATTTAAGTGGAGATTCTGATATGAAATTCTATTGTCTTAGAATCTAATAACAACTTTTGATAGAAAAATTTTAGAGGTGTTGAAATAGTATTGTAACTGTAGCCTTTACTTTGTCCTTCCTGCATTTAAAAATTGCTTTGGAATATTTAGCAAATTGCCTTGAACTGGCAAGGAGTTCATTGGTCAGTTACTAGAAGTAAAGTTTATTGATAAAAAGACTTTAATAATTGGTAATTGAAAAGCAGATGAAGTAATTGATAATAGGATTATAAGAGTTCAGTTCTTGGAGGGAAAAGAAAATAGCTTTAAAATGGTGGAAGAAAGTGGGTGTAGTGGCTCATGTCTATAATCCCAACTGCTCAGAGGCTGAGGCAGGAGGATCACTTGAGGCCAGAAGTTTGAGATCAGCCTGGGTGATATAGTCTCAAGAAAAAAAATGATGGAAGAATGGTAGAAAGAGAAAGCTAGAAACAATGTGATGTTGAGTATTTTGTATGTTTTCTGATGGTTCTCCAGATTTTCCCTCAGGCTAGTAGGATTGGTTGGTCTTTCTCGGATTTGATTATGTAAAGCTACGTTGTGTCCTGTTGCCCGAGGTTGACTCCTTTTAGATCTGCTATAGCCTTTCCAGGGTCTTGGCATATACCTCTGTTGGTAAAGTTTCCTTTTCTCCTCCAATCTAATGTAACAGAGTTGAATTATACAGTCTAATCACTTAGGAAAGAGAATGGCTCATCCACTGATACCTGGTAAGACAGGTAATTAGTGTAGTTTTTTTTTTTTACAGATTTGGAATATTATGTGGAAGGAACAGTGGATGTAAGAGTCAGGAATGTTAGGTTCAAATCCTATTTTTTCGTGTAAAGCTTTATAGCTTTGACCTGCATTTTCATCATCTGTAGAATGAGGGGCAATTATCCAAGATCCTTCTATCGGAAGGCATATATACTGTGTCTAAGGCTTTGTCATTCTTAAATGTTTATTATTCTAATAAAAAAATGAGTGGCCAGTTTCGTTTGATATTATTTTTTAGTTCTCAGCAGGGTTTTATTCACTTGTTTGTGGCTGATTAGAAATTTTTTTTTTTTTTTTGTGGAGACAGGGTCTCTCTCTGTTGCTCAGGTTAGAGTACAGTGGCATCATCATAGCTCACTGCAGCCTCAAACTCCTGGGCTCAAGCAATCCTCCTGCCTCGGCCTCCTGAGTAGCTGGGACTACAGGCATGTGCCACCATGCCCGGCTAATTTTTCATTTTTCGTAGAGTTGAATGAGAGGGTCTTATTATGTTGCCCAGGCTGGTCTTGAACTCCTGGCCTCAAGCAGTCCTCCCCCCTCGGCCTCCCGAAGTGCTGGAATTACAGATGTGAGCTACTGCACCCAACCTGGAAAACTTTTGTTTGCTGATACTATATTATTACATTTACTGTTACAGTGCTATGTTTTATTTTAACCATTTCTGTGTATTTTAAGCTACACTTTTCTTTTACTATTTATGCATCTTTAATTTTAGTTTTATGTTTCTTTTATAGAGCTTTTCTGGGGATTTTGTGCATCGACTGCCTCTTTTAGGAGAAAAACAGGAGGTAATTGTTTTTCTTATGTATTTCTGAGAGTAAAGTAAAAATTCCAGCAGCTCGGGAGCTGTATCTCTGGGGAGGGAGCACTGCACTTGGGTAGTCGGTGGAGGTGGCAGCTGGAGGAGCGCTAGAGGTTAAAAAAAAAAGAAAAAGTTCTGAATTTTCTTTTTTTTAATGTTTAAAGGCTAAGGAGAATGGAACAAATCTTACCTTTATTGGAGACAAAACTGTAAGTGTATTTGGGAATTTGGGACATTGAACACATATTTTAGTTTTCTTATGTATTTTTGAATTGTTCTTTCAGTATGCTAACATTTAAAAGGAAAGTTAAGACTGGAAGCTATATACCCAGATGTTAAAAATAGTTGTCTCTGGATGATATCATGAGTCATTTTTATTTTCTTTGTGTTTTCTCTGTTTTCTACAATAAACTTAAATTGCTATTATCCCCTTCTGTAAATATTTGTAAACAGGAAAAAACTTATTAAAAACCTTAAACTCCATTTGAAATTATCTGTGATAGAATACAATTGGAAGAGAGTTTGGAAAATTGAAATAAGATCAAAAACTATAAATATGCCTTACATTTTCGTAAGTACACGTTATACGGATGCTTATTTCACTTTCTAATTGATAATAACTAATTCCTCAAAACTTTAGTAGTTAAACATATAGAGGAAATAAGTTATCCATGTTGGGTCATGGTTTTTACAAAGCTGGTTAAAGTTTTTAATTTCATAACAACTTTATTAAGACATAATGTGCATATCAGAAAATTTACTTTTTTAAAGCATACAAATGAGTGGTTTTTAGTATATTCACAAGTTGTGTACCCACCAATCACTGTCAAATTCCAGAAACTCTTCATCACCCCAGAAAGTAACCCCATACTTGTTATTAGTCACTCCCCATTTCTCGCTTCCCCTGGCTTCTGGGAATCACTAATCTTTCTGTCTCTATGGATTTTCCTCATCTGGACATTTTATGTAACTGGAATCATATAATACATGGCCTTGTGTTTGGACTCTTTCACAGTTTGCAACTCTGTCTTAACGTTTACTTCCTGCTGGCAACAGAGCCTTATGATCAACCAGAGGGCCGTCTCAGGTCTCTGAGCCTGGGTCTCTGGGCCTGTGCACAGCTCTGGGCATGTGTACATAGCCATGCACATACTTGTGGCCTTCTAGATTTCCAGTAATATTTTGGGGCTTTTCAAAGTTCCTATAGACATCTCATTCTCCAGTTTTTCCTTTTAAGTTTTTGGTCAGCTTTTTGGTAGTTCCAGCTTTTAATCTGCTGAGTGTTTTTGACAAATGCCCTGAGTACAGGGTTGTTGACGCTGAGTGATCTCTGAGTCAGGTCAAATAAAGACAAACTGTGAGAATGGGGCTTTTCAGCAATCTGCCAGATGGCTCTGGTGATTGGTCTTTTAGGGACCTCTAAACCTGTGTGTGTTTTTTTTTTTTTTTAGTGTCTTACTATATGAATTTGTATTTGCAATATTGCAATTTGTTAAACTCTCTATTCTTGAACATTTATGAGTTTCCTTGTAATTTTAAACAGTGTTTTGATGAATATTCTTGTAGGTACATTTGTTTTTAAGTCTTTATTTTCTGATTTCAAAAGATTTCTATATTGGTGAAAGCTTTTCATTGTATAACCTAAAGTAAAAATTCTTTGTAATTTTGATTTCTGATGGTTTTAGCAGTTTGGTGTGTTTTCATAGAGCACATGCATATTAACCAAAATGAGATCATATTATTTATACCACTCTGTAATATTTTCTTTTCACTTAACAAATTCATACATTGAACACTACTTTTAACATGGTTGCCTAATATTCCATTTATCATGGTTTTTTTTAATAATTAACTCCCAATTGGTGTACATTGAGTTGTTTCCAGATTTTCACTGTTATGGATAAGATCACAGTCATAATGTCTAGATATATCTTTGTGTAGATTTATAATGTTTCTTAAGGCTAAATTCCTGGAGGTAGAATCGCTGGATCCAAGGATATGCACAGTTTTAAAATTCTTTTTCTATGCTTTGTCAAAGTGCTTTGAAGAGAAGTTGTAGCACTTTATGATTCCAAGAAAGTGAGAATTGAATTTCCATCTTTTTCCACAAACACTGGATGTGACTATTTAAAACAGATTTTATTCAGTTTGTCTAGTTAAGCAGTAATTTATTGTTGTAAATTGTATTTAAAAAATTATTGGTGAAGGTGAATGTTCATTTATATACATGTTGGCTGCATTTTTGCTTTCTTCAGTTGTTACCTGTGCATAGCGTACTTTGAGTTCTACTCAGAGCATGAGCCTTGTTCCTAGTGATTAAAGCTGGCTGAAAGATGACCCTGTTGAATATCACAAGTAATAATTAGAAATACTTAGTCAGTATTGGCCAATAAACATATAAAAAAATGCTCAGCATCTCTAATCATCAGGGAAATGCTAATCAAAACCACAATGAGATAGCACCTAACTCCAATGAGAATGGCTTTTATCAAAAAGTCCCAATACAGCAAATGTTGGTGTGGATGCAGAGAGATGGGAACACTCTTACATTGCTGGTGGGACTGCAAACTAGTACAACCTTTATGGAAATTAATATGGTAATACCTCAAAGACTGAAAATGGAACTACTATTGATCCAGCAATTCTACTATTGGGTATTTACCCAAAGGAAAAAAAAGACATTCTGTAAAAAAGACATCTGTACTCAGGTGTTCATAGCAGCGTAATTCACAATTGCAAAGGTGTGGAAACAACCCAAGTGTCCATCAATACATGAGTAGATTAATAAAATGTGGTATATGTATACCATGGAGTACTACTCAGTCATAAAAAATGATGAACTAATACCCCTTGTACTATCCTGGATGGAGCTGGAGCCCATTCTTCTAAGTGAAGTATCAAGTATGGAAAAATAAGCACCACGTGTACTCACCATTAAGTTGGTACTAATTGATCAACACGTGCACATATGGAAGCTACATTCATAGGGCATTGGGCAGGTGGGAGGGGGGATGGGGGATGGATAAATTTATACCTAATGGGTACAATGTGTGATGTCTGGGGTTGGGCATGCTTGTAACGCTGACTTGGGCAGTGCAAGGGCAATATATGTAACCAAAGTGTTTGTACCCCCATAATATTCTGAAATAAAAAACAAACAAAGAAATACTTAGTATATTTTCAAAAGAAGTCAAAGAATTATCTGTCCTTTGATTTTTCTTCCTGTAAATTGGGCCTGAGTCAAATACCTTATAATTTTATTAAAGGATACTCACCAGTTCAGTACCTCCACTCTCTTTTATTAAAGCTCTGATAAAACACAGATGTTTGTAGAGGAAAGATCCTCTCTCTGTTCCTTCCCCTAAGAAAAGATTGATAAAAGGGAACTTTAATATTTTGATTAACTGTTTTTTTTTGTTTGATGTAAGTAGTAATTGTGATACATTCACCATTATAATTTTTGCAAAGTCAATAAACTACTTTTTAGAGCAGTTTTAGGTTCACAACAAAATTAAGTACAAAGAGTTTCCCCATATCCCTGAACATCTGTACACTAAGCCTGTACCATTATTAACAAACTGCATCACTGTGGTACACTTGTTAAAATTGGTGAACCCCTGATGGCACATCGTTATCAACCAAAGTACGTAGTTTACATTAGGGTTCGCTCATGGGTTTTGACAAATGTATACCTTTTTTTTTTTTTTTTTTTTTTGAGACAGAGTCTTGCTCTATTGCCCAGGCTAGAGCGCCTTAGTATTAGCCTAGCTCACAGCAACCTCAAACTCCTGGGCTCAAGCAATCCTCCTGCCTCAGTCTCCCAAGTAGCTGGGACTACAGGCATGTGCCACCACACCCAGCTAATTTTTCTATTTTTAGTAGAGATGGGGTCTCACTCTTGCTCAAGCTGGTCTCGAACTCCTGAGCTCAAGCTATCCTCCTGCCTCGGCCTTCCAGAGTGCTAGGATTACAGGTGTGAGCCACCGCACGCAGCTGACAAATATTTAATGACATTTCCATCATTATACTATACAGAATAGTTTCAGTGCCCTAAAAATCTTCTGTTCTCTGCCTGATCATCTCTGTATTCCCCCTAAACGCCTAGTAATCCCTGATCTTCTTACTATCTCCATAGTTTTGTCCTTTCCGGAGTGTCATACAGTGGGAATTAGACAAATGTGTAGCCTTTTCAGATTGGCTTCTTTCACTTAGTAATATGCACTTAAGGTTCCTCCATGTCTTCTGGTGGCTAGATAGCTCATTTTTTTTTTTTTTTTAGTGCTAATAATCCATTGTCTGGATATATCAGTTTACATTCTCCTATCGAGGACATCTTGGTTGTTTTAAGTTATAGCAATTATGAATACAGCTGCTATAGACATTTGTGTGCAAGTTTTTATGTGGATGTAAGTTTTCATTTCCTTTGGATGAATACCAAGGAGCATGATTGCTGGATTATATGGTAAGAATATGTTTAGTTTTGTAACCATTGAGAGTGTCAGTAACTAAATTACTATATGCAGCTTTAATTATCTTACTGATGGGATTAGAAAATTTGTGTTGAAGATTTATAATTTTGAGGTATTATCAGAAACACAGTGTTTTAAAATTTGTTCTATTAAGAAGCAGGAAATAATTAGTAGTCAAGGTGATAGTTAAGAACACAGGTTCTGGGGTCAGATGTTCTAGATTTCAAAGTCCAACTCTACAACTTAAAACTTCCTTTGGAAAAATTAGTTATTTTCTTGTGCGTCAGTTTCTTGCATGGTAAAATGGAGTGAATAGGAGTGACGGCACCAAGAATCATGGAGTAGGGAAGTTCACGTCTCTGTGCCTCTACAAAATCAACTAATAAGCTGTCAGACACTTAAAATAACAAGGAAAATTTTACTGAAGAACCTGCTGTATTGTATTAAGAAAGTGCATTGGTGTTTTAAATTGTCTGTTTACCATCCCCTCTTTCCTAGTTCAGAGGCAGGAAGATGGCAACCAGCAGTCCTGATGCAGATTGCTAATGCCAGAGGGACTAACATGAACTTTATTCTTAAAGACTGGTGGTTGTGTGTTTTGACCTGTCTGGCAGCTCCCTGAAGGACCTGTGCAAGGACTTGCTTTTGTTTTGCCTGACTTGGGAGTGTTCTAGGGCTGTCGTGGCTTCCTGGGGTTTGTTTATCAAAGTATTTATGGCCAGAAGTATTGGCTGCATAGGGAAAGGAATAACTGGGGACAAGCAATAGATAGACTGTAAAGCCTGGGAAAGAAAAGGTATAGAAAGGACCAATGTGGGAGAAAAAGGGCTTTTAAAAGTTCCTGCGTATGCTGGAGAATTGAGAAAGCCATGTGCATTCTCAGGACTGGACACGTGCTCGGAAAAGACCTTAGATGATCCTAAGCTTTCACGTTGGCTGATCTTCAGGCTCTGCACAAGCAGACAGTGAAGACTAAGGAAGGGCTTTAATTGGCTCAACTAAGTGTGAAAGCATTGCCCCATCTGCAGAGACTGGGAGGGTAATTTTTTTTTGTTTTTTTTCGGCTCCTAGTGTTTAAGAAGATCTTTGTCAAAACACTAGCTGACCGCTAAACTAAAGGAACACAGACTCCAGTAGCAGACTTTACAAAAATAGTTTAGAAAAGTCAC
The DNA here is from genome assembly GCA_963574885.1 of Lepilemur ruficaudatus. NCBI lineage: Eukaryota > Metazoa > Chordata > Mammalia > Primates > Lepilemuridae > Lepilemur > Lepilemur ruficaudatus. The sequence continues at coordinate 25,045 of CAUYRT010097511.1, forward strand.
TAAGCAAATAAAACAGCAACAACCCACACCAGCAGCTAACAGGTAGAGGGCAGATTCTGGTTTCCAGATCTGCTACATTATATTATTCAGAATGTTTATTAATAGTTTTCAACAAAAATTATGAGATGTACAAAGATGTACGGCTCATTTACAGGATTAAAAAAAAAATAGAAAGTGCCTCTGAGAAAGCCTAAGTATTTATTTACCAGGCAAAGACTTTAAATGAACTGTCTTGTGTATGGTCAAAGAGCTTAAAAAACGAGATGTTGTGGCACACACCTGTGATACCAGCTACTTGGGAGGCTGAAGCAGGAGGATCACTTAACCTCAGGAATTTCAGTTCAGCCTGGGCAACATAGCAAGACTCAGTCTTTAAAAAAAAAAAAAACTAAAGAAAGAAATTATAAAATGATAAAAAGACTAAGAAAAGCAAGAATGAAGAACTAAAGAAAACCAGGAACACATAGAGATAAAAATGATAAAAAGAATGAAGGCAAATGAACAGAGCCTGAGAGACCAATGGGTTGCCACCAAGTATATCAATATGCACGTAATAGGAATTACAGAGGGAGAAGAGAGAGAGAAAGGTATGCAAAAAATATTTGAGGATAGTAGCCAAAAACTCTCCAAATTTGATAAAAGCATTAGTTTCAAAAAGACTGAGAAGCTCACAAAGCTTAAACTCCAAGCAGGAATGAATAAACAATGTTGTATGTCCATAAAATGTAGTATGATTCATCCATAAAAATGTAAACAGCATGGATGAACCTTGAAAACATTAAGTGAAAGACGCAGAAGTCCATGTGTTTATGGTTCATTTATATGAAATGTCCATAAATAGACAAATCCATGGAAACAGGAAATAGATGAGTAGTCGCGAGTGGTGGAGGGAAGGACAAATGGGGAGTTAGTGCTTAATGAGTACAAGGTCTCCTTTTGGAATGAGGAAAATTGTTTTGGAACTAGATAGAGGCAGTGTTTGTACATCATTGTGCAGTGTACCACCACCATTGAATTATACACATTAAAATTGCGAATTTTATATTATATGAAATTTACCTCAGTTTAAAAAGGAGGATTAAAGAACATAATAAATGCTGAATAGAGTGCCTGGCATATAAATGGTATTTTTACAGGATCAGAATTGCTACATTCCAGAGTTAAATGTAAACTTTATCAAACCCTGGAATGTGGAAATCAGTCCCTTTTGGAATTTGTAAGAGATATTTAAGATATTTAACATGGGTACCAGAGCAGTTTATTACACCAGTATTTTATTGGTTAATCAGCAAGCAAGTTCAGGAAAGTTTCAGTAATTACAGTTAATAAGACATATGATACTCGTAACTTCAAAGCTGTAAAGTTTTCTCACAGACTGCTCCTGAGTCTTGTCAGAGAGAGACTATTAGGCAGAGATTAATCACTGTATGATTTAGCATGACATGTATGCTCTTATGTTACTAAGATAACCTAGTAAATGTATAGCTGAAGAATCATTTAATCTGTTTGACACATTGAATTTTTATTGTGGAATATAATTTTTGAACTATTAGCCTTTTCTTGGGTTTGTAAGACATTTTAACCATTTGAGAAAAGTTGTGGCTGTGCAGGAAAACGCAAAAATGTGTAAAATCTGTTATCCACTTTGAAGGATTTCATAGATCAGTGAAGCTTACTCAGAGATCTCTGGATAAAAGTTTCTCCTTCTAAGACCAGATGGTAAAAATATCAGTTCTAGGTAGCACTACCTTCTTTCACACATAAGGAAGAAGCAGCCAATCAGTTTTTCTACGTGCATCTTTATCTTTGTATCTTAGTCTTGTGTTTGTGAAGTTTAATCTGTGTGGAAAGCAAGAGTTACTGGCCAAGGGCTTGGAGGCTCTTCATCTGTCTTGCTTGACTTTGGGGGCAGTGACTCTTGCTTTCCGTGTAAACTAGCCCAATGTTCAATTTTTTACATAAATGTGAGGCTACGTCAGTGGATATTCTGGTAGTCTTGTGAAGGGCATTGAACAAAAGGAATTAGATTCAGGAATTGGTATTTATAATTCATGTTTATTGGCATTATCATAGTTTTTTTAGTTGATTTAAATAATCCTTAGTTTAAATTCCTTAGCTTGTCGCGGTATCTATGTAAAACTTAACCCAAATGTGGCTTAAAGAGAGATTCAACTTAGTGATTTTTGTTGAGATTTTCCTCGTAAAGAAATGTTAAATGTACAAGATACAAGGTATCATGCCTTTTAGTAATTCATAATCTAGCCTACTCTTTTTTATGCACTATAGGCTTGTTTGTTGTGCCTACTGTTTTAATGAATGAAAGTGAAGGACTCTACCATGTTTCTGGACACATTCTGGAGCAGAGTTTTTACATTGTATCATTAACTTGTGCTTTCAATTCTTAAGATTTGAAGATTTGGTGCCTTTTCCCCCTCTCTAGGCAATGCATGAACCATTGCAAACTTGGCAAGATGCACCATACATTTTTATTGTACATGTTGGCATTTCATCCTCAAAGGAATCATCAAAAGAAAATTCACTAAGTAATCTTTTTACCAGTAAGTGAAATTCATTTATTTTTAACGTTTGTGTTGTTACGTAGTTATGTCTTATGTGGTGGTAGGTAGTACAAATTGCTTTAAATGAGGGAATAATTCATTAAGAATGTTGTGAAGTAGGGAATTTGGGGGAAATTAACATTTTTCTAACCTGACATTACTAGGCACAGTTGTGGGCACTTCACATATGGTTTCTTATTAGGTTTCATTTTCCTTCATTTGATCCTCCTGCATTTTAAATTTTTAATTAGTGTCATGTTTTCAGTGTTCCGAACTAGAATTGTCAAAACTTGGTCACCAAGCCAGAACTTGGGAAATTTTAAATTAATTAACATTGGTAATTTTTAATGTCTCAAGAATTTTTTTAAAGTTTTTTCCTTTCTGTTGTTGCTGCCCAGTTCATCTTTTACCTGGAATTTTGCAATAACTCCGTAACTGGTCTTATTTCCTGTGGTTTCCTTTTTTGTTTCTTCTTTCTACTGTGTAGCTTCCTTACATACCTTGCTTTCTCAAGTAGAATATTGAGTAGAAACAATGATGGCAGCCATCCTTATCTTGCTCCTGACTTCTCTGGCAGTATTGGTACATTTCCCCATTAAATATGATATTTACTGTAGATTTTTCCAAATATTCTTTTTTTATTATTCTTTTCTCTCCCCCCTTTTTTTTCTTGAGACAGGGTCTTGCTCTGTCACCCGGGCTAGAGTGCAGTGACATCATCATAGCTCACTGCGACCTCAAATTCCTTGGTTCAAGCACTCCTCCTGCCTCAGCCTCCCAAGTAGCTGGGACAATGGGTGTGTGCCACCATGCCCAGATAATTTTTCTATTTTTTGTAGAGATGAGATCTCACTTTTACTCAGGCTGGTCTCGAACTCCTGCCCTCAAGCAGTCCTCCTGCCTTGGCCTCCCAAAATCCTAGGATTACAGGTGTGAGCTAACACACCTGGCCTCAAAATATTCTTTATTTGGTTAAGGATATTCCTCTCTATTTCTAGGTTACTAAGAGTAGTTTCCCTTTTTTTTTTTTTAGTATTAAGAAGGGAATACCCAGTTTTTTTTAAAAGGGTTTCATTATATTGGTTAAAATGATCATATGGGCTTTCTCATTTGGTATATTGCTCTGGAACATTATATTAACTGGTCTTCTATTTTCGTGTGTGTCAAATACTCAAGGAAGGGAAAAATTGATTTTCTAATGTTAAAACCATTCTTGAATTTTTGGGATACCACTACTTGGTCTTGACATACAAACACATACACACTTTCACACACATTACTGGATTCTATTTGCTAGTATTTTTTTTAGGTTTGTTGTCTATGTTCAAATAAGATAGGCCTATAATTTTCTTTTCTCATATTGTCTGTCACTGGTTTTGGCATCCAAGTTATGCTAGTCTCCTCATACAATGAATTGGAGAATGTCATCCATTTTTAAATTCTGTGGAACAGTTTTTGTAAGGGTAGCATTATCCATTCCTTGAGTGTCTGATAGAACTCACCTACAACACTGTTTCAACCTAATGTTCTTCCCCCCCCAGGTAGATTTTAATCAATTGTTGATTATTGTCTTTTACAGTAATAACTGGTTTTAATTTTTCTGTTTTCCCATGAATCAATGTTTTTTTTTTAATTTGGCCTTTTGAAAAATTGTCCATTTTATTTAAGATTTCAGATTTATTGATAGTTATTAATGATATTTTTTTAGAAAATCTACTGTATCTGTAGCATTTGAAAATCCTTAATATTGCCTGTTTATCTTCTCTTTTTAATTTGTTAAATCTTTCTAGAATTTTATTGTATTATATTTTCATCCCAATGAACGAGCTTTTGGTTTTGTTAATTTTCCCAACTATTTCTTTGTCTGTTTCATTAACATCTACTTTATCTTTATTATTTCTTTCATTTGACTTAATTTTAAACTTTTGTTTTTTATGATTCTTATATTGAATGCTCAACTCCCAGTCCAAAAATGGGTCTTATGCCTCATAGTGATATGGAGGTATAGTGGATCTAGGTAACCAGAGGGTGGCCTGGCACAATTTTTGGACCCCATAATGTGTGTGTATTCTCCTGTTTCTTTAGGCCTACAACTTTCTAATGGGTAATAGTCTCAAGGAGCAGTTGCCAGTGTTTATTTTCAACCTTCTTTCTTTGCAAAGGGTGGAAGGAAAACCCTTCTCCACTCCACTTCATCCTATTCATACATCGAATCTGGCTGTGGTCCCTCCTCTTTTTCTTTGAAACCTACTATTAGTCTGTCTCCGGAGGTGATTACTTCTCAAATAAGTCAGATTTTATTTATTAATCATACTTAGAATTTATCCAGCTCATTGTCAGTTAGTCTTAAAATAATCTTAAAATAGTTTTTCAGTTACAGACCATCTTAAAATAGTAGGTTTGCTTCAGTGAGATAGATATGTCTTTCAGATTCATGCTGTTGCTATCACTTTTTCTGCTTCATTAAACACTTTGTAAATATTAACAAAGTTTTTGGAAAAAATGTTAACAAGTTTTGGGAAAATTCAATTCTGTGTTAATGGGATAGTGCTTTGCTTCCATCTGAACTTTTGAGTTATTTTCAATTGAGAGTGAGGATTTAGGGTACATGATTGGGAAGCTGGATTGTTTTCTACCTTATTTTATCAGGGAAAAATTTTAAATACAACCCTGTGAATCATTTGTGTGAGTTAACATAAATTTTTGTTTTTTTATACCTTCTTCTGAAAATGATGCATTATAGATAAGGAAGGAAAGAAAATATAGAAGGTGATAGAATGAAGAAAGGAAGTCCTGTAAAACATACTAATGATGTGTTGTAAGAACAAGTATATATGAAATGTGTTTGGAATTTAGAGTACCTGATGAGTAGTTCTAAATAGGCAGCCAGATGGCCGGACGTGGTGGCTCACGCCTGTAATCCTAGCACTCTGGGAGGCTGAGGCCGGTGGATCACTCAAGGTCAGGAGTTTGAAACCAGCTTGAGCAAGAGCGAGACCCTGTCTCTACTAAAAAATAGAAAGAAATTAATTGGCCAACTAAAAATATATAGAAAAAATTAGCCGGGCATGGTGGCACATTCCTGTAGTCCCAGCTACTCGGGAGGCTGAGGCAGAAGGATCGCTTGAGCCCAGGAGTTTGAGGTTGCTGTGAGCTAGGCTGACGCCACGGCACTCTAGCCTG
>CAUYRT010097513.1:0-16646 GCA_963574885.1 Lepilemur ruficaudatus
TTTGACAGAGTAGGTTTTTGAATGTAACAAGATAAGTCAACTTGAGTGGTAATATATTTTGGGAAATCAGCTCACTACAAATTGTGACTGTAAACATTGTACTGTAAATGCTTTGTAGTTTTCCCCCAATTAAAAAAAAAGCAAAAAAAAAAAGAGTTTGTATCTTAGGGGAAAAGTGAGATTGGTTTAATCACTGAGATGAGTTTCCTGGGGATTAGATTAGGGTGGGCTGACATACAGATATCAGCCATTTGATGGTGGAATGAATTTGGTATCTAAGTGAGTAAGTGAAAAGATTTGGTAAAGCAAGAAATATTCATGGGATCACAATGAGAAGCTCTTGAAAGGAAATAACAGCAGTTTGGTGAAAATGAAATTTTCACCTCAGGAACCTTTTCAAAATAACAGAATGGGAAAAAATCATTGGAAAAGATCAAGACATGATTATTTCAAAAGATGAGTGTCTGAATGCAGAAGTGGGACTCACAAGGAGGCATATATGTATTGGTTTATTTTTTTCTTTTTCTTTTTTTTTATCTGGAAAAACTAGCAACACAAAATTTTGTTTTTTCTTTTTCTCTGGAAATTTTTTTTTTTTTTTTTTTTTGAGACAGAGTCTCACTGTGCTGTCTGGGCCAGAGTGCCGTGGCATCAGCTACGGCAACCTCAAAATCCTGGGATCTAGCAATTCCCCTGCCTCAGCCTCCAGAGTAGCTGCGACTACAGGCATGTGCCACCATGCCTGGCTAATTTTTTCTATTTTATAGTAGAGACGGGGTCTCGCTCCAGCCCAGGCCTGTCTCGAACTCCTAAGCTCAAACAATCCACCGGCCTCGACCTCCTAGAGTGCCATGACTACAGGCGTGAGTTACCGCATCCGGCCTATGTATGTATTGGTTTTGATAATGAGTTTGGATCATCTAACAAAAAAGTATAAAAGTAATTTTTTTAAAAAAATGTTTTGATTGTGTATTTTATTTGGGTTAATGGCAGAACATCAATGAAGAGGCTATCCAGACTAAGTATTAAGTAGCTTATATTAAGGTAAATGGAGATGCAGGTACCCGATTCAGGTGAGCAAGGGGCATAGTCAAGAAAAATTGTTTTAAAACTCCATTTACAAGGGCATGTGGGTGCACATCTCTAATTACATCTACTCAGGAGGCTGAGGACAAAGGATCTTTTGAGCCCAGGAGTTCGAGACCAACCTGGGCAATATAGTAAAACCATATACATATATAAATATAATATATATATATATACATAAAAATTTCATTTACAATAACATAGATAAAAAATAAAAATAAAAAGATACAGTCATCAAGAATAGATTAATAAAAGAAGTAAAGATGTACTTAAAACTATAAAACATTGTTGAACAAAACTAAAGAAGACCTAATAAGTGGAAAGACATACCTTGTTCATGAATTGGAAAACTTTAATATTATTAGATGATAATACTCCCCACATTTGTCTATGGATTCAATATTTTCCCCATCTAAATGCCAGCAGAGATAGACAAGCTAATAGAAATGCAAGAGATACACAATAGCCAAACCAATCTTGAGAAATAACAAAGTTGGATTACTCCCATTCCCCAATTCACAAGATAGTACAAATCTACAATAATTAAAACAATACGGTGCTAGCATTAGAATACATATATAGATTAATGGAATAGAATTTAAGGTACAAAATTAAACCCACATATGTATGACCAATTGATTCTCAACAAGTGTATCAAGAATAGTCAGTGGAGAAATAATAGTGTTTCCATAAAATGCTAGGAAAATTGGAGAGCTACACACAAAAGTATAGAGTTGGACCATTACTTCACCGTGTATACAAAAGTTGGCTCAAACTGAATCAAAGACATTCATTTTAGTAAAAACTAAAACTATAAAACTTCAGAAGAACACACAGAAGTAAATCTTTGTCATTTTGGATTAGGCAAAGCCTTTATAGATACAATACTGAAAGTACAAATGACAACAGAAAAAAAAAAAACTGAATAATCACCAAATTAAAACTTTTGGTGCTTCCAAGGTCACCATTAAGAAAAGACACAAAGAAATGGAGAAAGTTTTTTTTTTTCAAATCATACATCTAGTAAGAGAATCCAGTAAGAGCATCTACAATTAATATAAAATCAATGCAACACAGTGCAACACAAAATGAGCAAGAAACTCGAATAGACATTTCACCAAAAAGGGTTTACAAACCGTGTGAACAAGTAAACAGACACATGAAAGGATGCTCAGCATCTTTACATCATTAACATAATTCAGGATATGCAAATCAAAACTACAATAAGATACTTTATACATATTGTAAGGACCATAATCAATAAATTAGATAATGAGTATTGGTGAGGGTGTGGAGAAACTAGAACTTTCACTTTTGATGGGAATTAAAATGATGCAGTTATTTTGGAGACCATGTAGAAGTTCCTCAGAAGTTTAAACATATAGTTACCATATGATTCAATTCTACTTGTAGTTGTATACTCATAAGGAATAAAAACAAATATGCACACAAAAATCTGTACACAAAAGTTCATAACAACTTTATTTGTAATAGCTGAAAGTAGCAACAAGTATCTATCTAGTAATGAATAAATAAGTAAAATCTGTTATATGTATACAATGAAATTCAATAAAAAGGAATAAAATTCTGATTTGTACACCTAGGGAAAATTGTACACCTAAAACTGGTTAAAATTGTAAATTTGATTACATGTATCTTACTATAGGAAAAAAAAAGAAAGGAAATGAAATTCTAATAAATGCTACAACATGGGAGAAACCGGAAGCATTAAGGGAAGGAAGCCACACAAATATTGTATAATTCCATTTAATTAAAAGTTCAGAATGTTCAAATCCATAGTGACAGAAAGTTAACTTAGTAATTGAGACATGAAGAATGACTGTTTATGAGTATAGAGTTTATTGTTGGAGGATGAGATGTTCTGGAATTTGATAATGATGGCAGTGGCACAGTAACACTAAATATCAATTAATGTACACCTTAAGATTGTGAATTTTATAGCACATGAACTATATCTTCAAAAATCTGTTTTATGAAAAGTATTTTTCCTTTTTCTTATTCCTTTTCTTTTAGACAGAGGGGTTTTTCTGGGTTTCCCAGACTGCAGTGTAATGGGGCTCTCATAGTCTCATAGACTTGGACTGCTGGGCTCAAGGGATGGTCTATGTCAGGTTTCTCAGTACTAGAGACAAGATGGGTGTCACACCATGGTGGGCAAATAGAAAGCTATTTCTTTAGCCTTGTGAAAATAACGAGGAAGTTCTGATCATTTGAAAGAGTAATAACACAGGCTAAAATATGGTAATTTTGGTTTTATGTAATACAGGAAAACAAGTAGATAAAAATGGTTAAGATGAATGCAGAAAATTGAGAAATAAGATGTTACGTAGATATAATATATTTAATCTAGCATAATAAGCTACAAGGCTGATAAACTAGATGAAACGGATAAGTTTCAGGAAAAAAATAAACGCCAAGAACTGTGAAAAATGAAACAAGACTCAAATCAGGCTAACCAACCTTAAAGCAATGATTTTTCCCCCCAATTCCTTTTAAAGTGGGTCCTAACAGTTAATATTTTTCAGTAATTTTTAAAGAAACAGATATTCCTAGCTTTTGATATTAGCCAAAAATAGAAAGCATGACACACTGCAAACGTGCATTTTAGAAGTGTAAAACTGATTCTAAGGTAATAGAGTAGCCAACTATGATAATTTTCACTATTACACAGATGTAAAATACTGTAAATAAAATTATAGGCAACAAAGTGTAATATCCTAAAACCCCGTGAATTAAAATTTGTCTTAAAAACAAGAAGAATTCAACGTTACCAAATCTATCATGGTGATTCTCTCCACCAAAAAACCCAATGAAGAAAAACAGGAGACAATGTGTGATCTGAGTCCTTCTCCAAACGAAGCTGTTCTGAGTGTTATGACAGCACCAGTTTCGGTCTTCCTCAGCCACACTGCATACCTCTGGAAAATGGGACAGGATAGTTTATTTGAGCCCTTATAGTGTTTGTTACGCTTTATTCGGTACTTGGTCAGTTTCTATGTTTGTTCAAAGTCTGTCTGCTACCAGGTTTAATCCTCATACCAGATTCTTAATTTTTGGCAATGTGTTTCTTTTACTTAATTATACAGTACTCAAAGTGTTACAATAAGGGTCAATGTTATTGTCAGTTCAGATCTTTGTGATGATTATTATTTCATTTGGCGTGTTCCTCAGTAATTTTTAGAGGATGTTTCTTTATTTCCTCCTGTCATGAAATCCAATCTTTGGTTGCAAATATGCATCCAATGACAAACGTGCACATGGCAGGACCTTCCTAAGTGAAACACTGTACATGAACATAAACAATTCCCTCGTACCGTAGCTCCACGGTTGTAAAAGTGTAGTCACGGGTTTTCTTACCATAAAGGCAAGATCGCCAGCAAGAAAAGCAGTTAAACTTTAGAGGCTGTTAGCAAGGACTTTCACACAAACACTCAGGTCGTCTTTGGTTGTACTGGCAGAAAAGAAAAACCGCTTCTGCCGACATTTCCATAAACGTGAATTTTCTAGGAAAAACGTCTCTACTTAACCACACCATTCCACTTATGGCCGTGCCCTCAAGTGCGCAGGCGTAAGGAGCGCAACGGTTCCACTTAAAAAAAAGATCCGGCGATCCTGTTTATAATCTTGCTCTTCCGTTCCGCTGGGGAACTGTTTAATATCAGTCAACCGACCAATTTGTGACTGTTTTCCTTTGATGAATTTGTTCTTGCGTCTTCAGCTTTTACCTAACATGCAGAAGATCTATCAGATTTGGAAACAACGCCAGAAGAAGCGATCCGCGGAGTGACACAGCACGTACATAGAAGACGGCGAACCTCAGAGGTAAAGATGGTGGCTGTGAAACTGGGAGCTTTGCCGATTGGTAAGCAGCACGGGTCACAGTAACTGCAATCCGAAAGGGGGAAATATATCTATAATCTATATATATATATATTACATATATATATGTGCCCAGTTTTTGACTGGAAGGATCCATGCGCCATTGACGAAAGACTGAATCTTCTTTTACAGCGTAGCATTTGCGCCGGACATGGAGTCGGGATCTGACGACTTCCTGCCGCCACCGGAGTGCCCGGTGTTCGAACCCAGTTGGGCGGAATTCCGAGACCCACTTGGCTACATTGCGAAAATCAGGCCTATTGCGGAGAAGTCCGGCATTTGCAAAATCCGGCCACCCGAGGTAAGCCTCTGCAGCAAAACTTGGAATCGGTAGCGTTTGGGTTGAGCGTAGGGACACTACACCGTATCTCAGCGAAAAGAAGCCTTAGCTGTACGGCCACAAACCCCTTGCTGTTATTTCAGTCTTTGTAGCGGATCTTAATTTCTCGTTTTATTTTCTGCCTAGAACATGCTGTGGTCGGAATACTCGTATCCGATAGTCAGAGTCTATGGAGTTCTAAAGATAAATATTAGAGATGAAAAGATCTGTGTTGAAATGTTTCCATTATTATACGCACATATAATAGGAAAATATTTGTATTCTACTTAAAGAAAAATTTAATGTGCTCAGAAATACTTGTATATAACAGAAACAATGAACAAGTTCCATAAACTTTGTTATTAAAAGACTTGCCTTGAATATTTTCATTCTGTCGTTTGATTTGGAATGTACCTAAGAAATACAAATAAGAATGAAATGAGTATGGCCTCCTTCGCTTCCAGTTAAATCTGTATTTATTACACTTACAGTCCTCTCCTCTTGGTTTGGTATAGTCAAAACAACTGATTGTAACTGGTATAAGTTTAATTTAATTAACAATGCAAACTGAAATGAACTTGGGCCATTATCTTAAATAACTAGCATAGTATGCAGACTGGAAGTCAACTTTTTCCAAAACTTAACCGGTTTCTTCTCAGATGTTCACTCACGCTACATTTGCTTTCTTCTTTTTCAATCCTCACACTCCAGTCAGTACTGGTAATTAAAGTAATGTTACTTGCAGCTTTTTGACTGCTGGAAAAAATAGAAAGAATAGGAAGAAATGGCGGCTTAGATTTGAAAAAAGAAATATTTTCTTATCCATATTAGGTCTATCTTCATTGTGGTAAAGACTCTTTGAAATCCAGATGGCCCAGTTTTTATTCAGTTGTACCTCATTCTTTTAAAGTCAACATCTAGGCTTCAATTTGTGCGGATTTTTGTTTTGCTTTTCATTTTTTGTTTTTTGAGTCTTTCACAGAGGAGACATACTAAGGACAATTTTGAATTAGTAGATTTTAAAATTTTTTGCAGTAAAGATGTTTTTCAAGAGGCAACCATTTGAGGCCTTTTTTTGCCAGAAATGGCAACCAAAAATTTAAAAGTGTATGATTATAAAGTGGAATACACATGATTCTAGTTCACACCATCTTCATCCTTTATAGTCCCTTACTTATCAGGATATTTTGCTCCCAGGACTGGCAGCCTCCTTTTGCAGTAGAAGTTGACAACTTCAAATTCACTCCTCGCATCCAGAGGCTAAATGAACTAGAGGTAAGATTGGGAGACACACTTTTATAATGGAACCTGAGCTCCACTACTCTTGCCTTAGTTGTAGTTTTATTACAATGGAATTAAGAATTTAGGCTTTGAAATCAAATATATTAAATACTAACCTGGGTCCATTATTTCCTAGAATATTAATCATGGAGGAAATAGTCTTTAAAGTACATTGTTATTGTCTGCAAAAAAATGCCAGAACATGAAGAAGGCATTTTGAAGATGAGTGAAGGAATTTTGCTATAGAATGGGCTGAAGTGAGATCTTTCGTAGGTAGATAATACCTTTTCCGTTTTTTCTCCACATATCCACAGGTTTTGTTTTGAACTTTCCATGATTTCTTTAATAGAAGCAGAGTTCATGACAGAAATAGGATTTTTAAAATTTACAGCCTAAGGCTGGTGGTATTATATATGTATCTCTTGGATAAAATGTATGATGAGAGGCAAAACTTGCTTTCTAAACCAGTCAAGTGAGTTTTCGTATTCAGCTTAGTATTAAATATAGAAAGTGTATGATTGGTTTGTCATTTTCTTTTGCCATTAGGATTTTGACTATGAGTGACTAGAAACACCACAGGACTAAGGGTAAAAAAGCAATAAATCAGAAACTGGTTTCATGTACAAATTTTTGACATAGAATAGAAAAATTTTTAGTTCCTACAGTTGTATATCTCTGGACTCCAGACGGGTATCTTAATGGAAATATTAGATTGAGGCTAAATAGTATTGGTTAAAGCCCGCTTAAGCCCAAGAATAATTCTTTAAATTTAGGAGTGAAGGATTTTGATGCTATGGCACTACGTTGGCTTTTCTCAGATTAAAGACTTAGTTTACAGTAGGCTGAGGTAGGAGGATCACTTGAGGCCTGTTGTTCTAGACCAGCCAGGGTAACTTAATGATACCAGCCTCCAAGTTAAAAAAAGGAAAAAAAATAGCTAGGTGCTGTGGCTCATGCCTGTAGCCCAGCTCTAGCTACTCAGGAGGTGGGAGGGTGAGGAGACAGGGGGATCATTTGAGCCCAGGAATTGAAAGTTACAGTGAACTATAATGGAACCACTGCAATGTAGCCTGAGCAACAGAACAAGACCCTGTCTCTAAAAAAATAAATAAAATGCAAACTGAGCTTATTTGAGGTTTTTATGCATACCATTAGGCAGTGAAGTTTGGGTTCTAGCATATGAGTAGAGAACTGTAGTTACTGTGGAGCAGTCTTTGTTTATTCATTTCACTAGACCAAAATCATGTTAAGGAATAAGTCATCCTCTTAGAGCCTTCTTTTCCCCAGGCTCAGACCAGAGTGAAACTGAACTATTTGGATCAGATTGCGAAATTCTGGGAAATTCAAGGTTCCTCATTAAAGATTCCCAATGTGGAGCGGAGGATCTTAGACCTCTACAGTCTTAGTAAGGTAAGGGTTATGTAAGACTAATCCAGTTTTAAAAGGAAAAACACGTAAGAGCTGGGCACGGTGGTTCACACCTAAATTCCTAGTGACTCAGGAGGCTGAGTAAGAAGGATCACATGAGTACGGGAGTTTGGAAGCAGTCTTGGCTACATAGTGAGACCCTGTCTCTAAAAAAATAAGAAAAAATTATCCAGCTGTGACACGCACATGGATAGCTGTTCAAACAGCTTGGGAGGGAGGATCTTTACAGATCAGGAGTTCTAGGTTATAGTGAGCTGCAATTGTACCACGGCACTTCAGTCTGGGAGATAAAAAGCCCCTGTCTCATTCATAAATAAATGGATAAATAGATAACAAATAAATTCAGTCATTCATTTATTCATTCATTCAAAAAGTCTTAGCTAGAGATCCTCTGTGGTAGAACATTGTGTCACTAGGCAGGAAAGGAGAGAACATGGAGCCTGGAAGCATTTCTCCACACAGTATTTGTGTTTTGGAATAGTTGGTGTTGCGGGAAGGCACAGTCCCAGGATTTTAAGTGTTCATTGCTGTCTTCAGGCTTCTCCAGTATGTTCACAATTTGTCTATACTCTTATCCTTCCAGATTGTAATGGAAGAAGGTGGCTATGGAGCCATCTGCAAGGATCGTCGGTGGGCCCGAGTTGCCCAGCGCCTCAACTACCCACCAGGCAAAAACATTGGTTCCTTGCTCAGATCTCACTATGAACGCATCATATACCCCTATGAAATGTTTCAATCTGGAGCCAGCCTTGTGGTGAGAGTCCTTAGCTTGTTTGGGGCCTGATGTGATTTTCTTCTTTTTGTTCTTATATTCCCCGTTCTAAATTGGGCTTTTTTTCCCTGAATAGTCAAGGTCTTGAGATTCTAAGTTCATTGATAGAGTCAAGAGTTCCAGGAACTGGCCCTGGAAAATATTTTTGTTTGAAGAAGTTTTGTACCTGCTAACCTAGCTGAAATGTCCTTTCACCATCTTAGGATGTTGATGTTTGTTAAGATCATATCATGAAAGAGATCTTAGACTAGAAATTAGAGAAAAGAAATTCCTATTTTAAGTTGTTCTTCATGAAGAAGATAATTGTCATACTAAGTTTTCTGAGAGTGGTTGCCACTTTAAAAGAGTAGAGAAAAAAGTTTGATATTACTTGGGCTTAACTCAATGTGTGGGAACTGATTTAGCTTGGTATTTTAAGTAATAACAAATTTTAAGTTTAAGTATTTATAAAACAATAACTTTAAAACTTTAAAACAATAACTTTAAGGTATACATGTATACATGTAGACACATTTAATATATGTAATTCTGTGAGATTTGACAATTTTTATTACCTGTTTTTCAATCAGGAAATTGGAACACAAAGAGAGGTTCAGTATATTTATTTTTGTCTGTATTTATGTATATAATGCTCACAAAAAGTAAGGGTAAAATGTTTCAAATCAAGATAATCCAAAGACTTCTTCACAATGCTTTATTGCTCATACATAAGGAAGACACATAGGAATTTTCAGGGTATGTGTTTTCTGTTTTTACAAGAACAAGAGGAATGGGTTTGTAAAATTTAGAAAGAACTGCAGCTTTGCTAGTTTTAGGATGAAGGAATCACTAAGTATAAATGTAACTCAATTTCTGATTCTATATATATATATTTTCTGTCTAGCAGTGTAACACACACCCATTTGACAATGAGGAAAAAGACAAGGAATACAAACCCCACAGCATCCCCCTTAGACAGTCTGTGCAGCCTTCAAAGTTCAGCAGCTACAGTCGAAGGGCAAAAAGACTACAGCCTGATGTGAGTGTCTCTTTTTCTTTCTGTAGGTGGCCAAGATTTCTTTGGACTTTGCTCTTGGGAAAAATTCAATTCTAAAAAGTACTTTTTTTTTTTTTTTTTTTTTTTACATTAGCTGGTTCAAGATGGAATTCATTGAAAATGAATATGCGTTATTTTGTTTGTGGGTATGGTTATAGTTGCTTTTATTGTTTTGCTTTTACACTTTTTTTTTTTTTTTTTGCAGAGAGTCTTTTTTTTTTTTTTCTTCCTAAAATTTTTGGGGGAAAACTACGAAACATTTACGGTACAATGTTTATAGTCACAATTTGTAGTGAGCTGATTTCCCAAAATATATTACCACTCAAGTTGACTTATCTTGTTACAATCAAAAACCTAGTCTGTCAAAGTAGTCCAGAGAGTACATACATAGTACTCCAACTGTACCTACGTACAACCAACAGAATTGGGATTTTAAGCCTGAAAATTGAAGAAGCAGCAAGGGAGAGAGAACAGATGGGAAGGTGTTGAGAAGAGTACAGCTGGGGATCAAGTGGAGAAGCAGCTGGGAACTCGCCACTCTCCATCAGCCAGAAACCCAGCAGCTCCCCATGACACATCCCTGTCCTTCATACTGCCACCAACAGGACCTGCTGGTTTCATCTTTTGTTTCCCACATCTGCCTACTGCTTCTCTCCCTCTGCACCATGCAAAGCATCATCCGTCACCTGGATGTGTGCAGCCTTCTCTTAATAGCATTCCCTCTCCAATCCATTCCTCCATTCTTCACACTTCAGCCACAGAGATCTTTTCTAAACATACCATGTCTCAGACGCACCCACACACTCACGCCCACCACACATGGAATACAATGGCTTCCCATTGACTTAAAATTACAGACAGACCCTTTCATGTGGATCATCAGGCCTGGCATGGTCTAGTTTCTATCTTCCTTTTAAGATTGTCGCAATCTCTCTACCTTTTATTCCTACCTTCTTTAAATTCCTCACATGTGCTAGACTCCCTTCTGCCCCTGAACTTTTCACTATTTTTTCTAACAGGGATACCATTCTCCTCAACCCCCTCCTTCTTCACCTTTAGTCTTTGCATACTCCAGGTATCTGTTAACTGTCAATTACCCGAAGGACAAACCAGACTGGACCCAATCCTCCTATTAAGTGTTTTCCCGGCACAATGTTCCTCTCATTCACAGCTCTCATGATGGCTATAACTTGGGGTTATCTGAGCAACATCTGTGTTTGCTGGTAGGTTCCAGTGTAATACAAGGATAGGGACCAGGACTGCAACCCAGCACCTCGCACAGTGACAGGCACAGGGGAGGTGTTCAATAATTTTTACAGAATGCTGGAGTGAGAGCAAACGTATTAGAATCAGGGGGAGGATTAGGAGAGCAATGGAGGCTAGAGATCAGCAGTCTTCCAGAGCTGTAAGCAGAGAAGAAGCTGAGAAGACTTGGGATTGTGTGATGGAAACCAGAGCTAACTTACCAGGCTGAGAAGTGGAAAGGTGGTGTTGGTGTGAAGGCAATAAGGCAGGACAATCTTTGAGGCATTCATTGTTAGAGGAAAAGAAAATGCTAGGATGGTATCTCACGAGAATAGCAGGATTGAACATTGACGTTGGGGAGAACTGCGAAGAACACCCAGAGAGCAAGGACCTTACCAAGCGTTGTGCTACTGAAAATGGACCAAACCAGAGCTAAAACCCAAGTCTTGTGATTAGCATCTCAGAGTTCTTTCCACGGAAGGCTGGCACTCTACTTTAGCATTCCCACTCTTGGCAGTTAGTTACACAGCAATGAATTAGGATGAGATAGTTGGGCCAGTTGTCTCTTTCAACTGACACCTTTTTATGAGCGCTAGAAGAGAGAATGAGATAAGTGAATATACTATAAAGAGACAATTTGAGATGAAAAGGAAGTAAGTTGAAGTAGTCTCTACTACATGATCTAGATCTGTCCAGTAGAATATCAGACAGTAGTATCTTGTTTCTTTGCATTGGTGGGAGACAAAAATGCAAAGAAACAAATAACAAAAACAGCCATGGACTTGGACCAGGACAGAAGGATAGGAGAATTTAAACAGGATCAGAAAAGTTAAGGGGAACATCATAATCAAAGTCCTTGAAAAAAAGAAATGGAAGCAAACATGAACAAGATGGGAGTGTGGAGCAGAGTGCAGAATAAGACCTATCTATCTAGGACAAGTTCTTATGGGGATGTGAAAGAAACAACTGGAGAAATGAGGTAACAGCAACTTAGAGGGGGCCCTGCCCATCAGACAGAAGAGCAGTGATTTATACAGCCTTAAAGCAGTAATAAGTACGGTGGATTCCCCTTTTATATGTATACAGAGAGTGTGGTTTTGTTTTCCCTTGCATTGAAGAACTTACAGTATTATGAACATTCTTTCTGTGATGTAGCTTCTTAGGCTTTTGAAGAAGGCCATTGGAAAACTGGAGGGTGAAATTGTGATTCTTCAGGGATTAGAGTACATTTTCTTCTCCCAACATCCCTGTAGCACCTTTATTGCTCACTTTGGCATCATTCTACCATGTCTTACATTGGACTTACAAACAAGGAACACTCACTAAATATACTTTGAGTTGGACACTATTCTAAGCTTTGGAGAGCCAGGGTCTCACAGTCTGGGGATGGAAATAAATAAGAAAATTAATTATTACTAGGCAGTGGGTGGGGTGGTATAACACCCACAGGAAGGACAGAGGGAAGTCACCAACAAGGGTGTACATGCCCTACTAAATTGCAGGCTTCCTGAGGATGAAGGCCATGTATTTCCCTGGTACGTGGCTCTGGGATTCTCAACAGGTATGCATTCAGAAAATGTTTAATTGTGTCTTGTTGGATTGAGGGCAAGTAGACTGGTAAATAGTCTGGAAATCAGGTTTGCTGGAGGGAACTTTAACTAGGCATGTTTAAGCCAAAGGAGAAAAAACAAGAGGATATGTTAATCTTCATCTATTTCAAAGATTTTCATGTGGAGGAGGGAAGCCACTTATTCTGAAACATTCCAGAGGGCAGAAGCCTCAACCCATTCATCCTGGTCCTTACTTCTGCAGTGTTACGGAATTTAAGCTTCTTATGTGCAACGTAGCCTCAGCATTGCTGAATAAGGAAAAAACTTAGGTGAAGCTAATTGAAATAAAGTGGCTATGAGGGGTGAGTTTGGTTATAGTTTTTTCAGCTTTTGTCATCCTAACACACACCTTTTATACTACTCAACTGATCATTATCTCTGAAACTTAGTAGAACTGCTGGCTGCATTTATGTTTTATTTCCTTAAATATAAAGATAAGAGATACGAAGTCCTTAACTAAAAATCAGAGTTACAACCTTGAGTATACATTTCAAATCAGCTAATCTTAATCATATTACACTGGATTAGTTGATTAATACATTTCGTCAACTCCCACTTTTTTTTGTTTCATGACGACATTTTATGAAACACCATTGAGCATTTGAATTGGGAGCCAGGTATCCTGACCAGAGAGCCCTCTGCAATCCCTGTGCTTTGAGTATCACACAGAGGGGCACAAAAATGTCATGATAAACATGCCATCGGGAAAGAAGAATATTTTGTCATCACAAAAATAACTACGTTTCCTGTCTTCAGCTAGCATTTTTATCCGTCTCTTCCAACTAAGAGGAGGCCCAAGGGATTCACGAAGGCTATACCCCTGAAAAGCAAAACACTGGTTTTGCTATTAGCTGGATGCCAGAGATGCGCAGCCTAAGGCCTCCAAACAAAGTAGCATGCACCCCATGTAAACTGGTTTGCTGCATCGCAGATACTAGTGACTCTGAAGGAGCCAATATCAGCAGCAACAGCCACAAAACAGCATTAAGGCTACTTCCCCTGCCAGCTCCATCCCCAACCATTTATGGAAAAGTCCCTACTTCCACAATCTCCCAGTCCCCCCCGGAAAATGCTTTCATTGGATTGCCTCAATAATGAACCTCTTCAACAAAAGCATCAGCCACTGTCAGGTTTCTGGAGATAAAACTGCTGTGTGATGATCATGGTGGATGGAAGAAGGTTGAATTGAGACCACAGAAGCCACCTGTTACCTGGACTCCATTTGCCTCTCAGTCTCCTAGGAGGACTTTCATGTGATTCTACTCATCCCCTTTGGACCCAGCTAGATCACTGCTGCTGCATAAAAATGGGCAGCCGCTGCTTTAATGCAGAATCTTTTGATGCTGTTTCTAATCCTTTTTAGTGACAGGTCCTAAAGACCAATAATCAGTTAAAATTACACATATGTATTTGGTAGGATCTCATAAAAATTTACACAGGAAAGATTGAGTCCTTTAATCTTTGAGTTTTGGAAAAGTTGTGATAAGTAATTAGTCTTAACTATCTAATATCTAGGGTCCTTTGAAGGGTGATAAAAACAAAAAAATCTACTTGTGACTTTAAAAACACATTCTGCCCTGTCCAACATGATAGGCTTGCAGAGCTAGAAGTCAAACTAGAACTGTGACAAATTCAGAAAGTCATTCCACTCAGACCCAGCTCTATTTGGCAGTAAAATTAGAAAACACATTAGGAAGAAAAGAGGTGATTGTTCCTATCTATTTATCAAACCTATGCCTAAAACAAAAGATGACAGGTCACTGCTAGTCTCCCACAAATGCCTTTCCTGTTCCAGTTCTGGCCCGCCCCAAATTCTAGTGGAAAGGCCTGGCATACAAACAGTTGGTTAACAATTAGACTATCTTTACAGTTGTTCAGAAGGAGCTGAAAACCTTTTTTGTATAGTGTTTTATTAGATTTTTATCTTGGAAAATCTCACTATTTCTTTTTTATTTAAAGGATGACCTTCATTCATCAACTCTTAGAAGGAGCATTCACTGAATTTAACCATTTATTCAACCAAGAAATATTTCTTAAGGCTCCATGATGTACCACGCACCTTGCTAGATGCTAAGGATAAAAGGATGAACTAGGTGGAAATGGGCTCTGTCCTTAGGAACTAAAACTAGCAGACTAAATAACTGAATCTCCTGGGGGATGCCTCCTCTACCATCCCCTTAGAATCATTTACAAATAGTTCTTTCTTTCAGAAGATGAGCAAAAAGAAAGCTTTATTTAACCTTTCTTGGAACAAGTTGAGGTATGCATGAATAACTTAAAAATACATGTTCATACATAAGCATTCTCATATTAACATCTTAAAAAACCTATGTAAGTTTCCATGAGAAATAAACTTATTTCTTGCCTTTAGTGTGATGTTCATGAAGCTGAAGAAGTGATTTTAAGGACTCGGCACTCTCAAATTCATGAGTATTCTGGAGAAAATCTTCAGCTTGGTCTATTTTAATAGCAAACTACAACAGAAATACAAGGGAAAGATATTTGAAAAAAAATTAATGGTCCACTTTTTGTTATTTGTAGACGTTTTTCATAAATTAATGGCCTAACTGTGAGTGTCTGTGCAAGTGTGTACATTTGTGTGTGTGTGTTTGTGTGATGGTGTGTTTGTGTGTGTGTTGGCTTAGGGTGTTTCTGTGAGGGGTGTGTGTTTGCATGCAGCCAATTTACAAAGTGTCACGGTAAGAACTTTCTTCTCCTTCCCTCGGATTTCTTTCATATTTGGTAATATGTTTGCTGAAATAAACCAACTTGTTTACTGTGCAGATGTCTGTTAAATTTTTCAAACAAAACTACTGTGTTCTATATAATGAATATAGTTACCATCAACATTCTACGGCAGTTAAAGCATAAGCAAAAAGTTTGCCAAGGGAAACTAACAAAAGAGTGGCTAACTACATAATTACAAATAATTTTAATGTAAGAACTCACTTAGAAGGTTGAAATATAGTTTTTTTCCTCTGTGATTGAACTTAGAGGTGAAATATGCAAGTTCCAGAATAATAAATAGTCTAATCTCAGTTTTTATACAGAGCAAAAAATATATATTAATATATTTGTACATAGATACACACCAAATAATGACCTTAATAAGAAGAAATGAGATTAAGGATGAGTGAGGGGAGGTAAACCTTTAGTTTTCAGATTATAATTTTGTTTGCATTTTATCAATAATTTTACATATTATTTCTATAAATAAAAATGAAGTCAGATAGAGCAAGAATGACAAATGGAAAATTTCTCCTCTACTTCAAGGAAAATGCATAGTAGTTTGACATCCTAAATGGTGAGAACTATGACTGGTCTTTCTTTTGGTTTTTCTCCATGGAGAAAATAGGAGGCAGAGAGAGATGCTTAGAGTGATGTTAAAATTCTCAGGGAAATAATCTTAGAAATAAATTTTAGAAGAGGCTAAAATATATTTGGTTATATTATCACAGTATGTCTATAGTGGTAGACAAATGGTTTGTTTTAGCACAGAGTCAGTGGTAATTATTATAGTTTACAAGATCATTCTTTTATTTCAAAATATTATAAGGGTACGAATCCTTTTGGTTACATGGATTGCTTTTGTGATGCTTGAGTCAGGGCTGTAAATGTGCCCATCACCCAAATAGCATTCACTGTACCTGTTAGGTAGGTTTTTGCCCATCCCCTCTTCTCCTCTCACCCCTGCTTGATTTCTATTAAGTTTTACTTCCTTCTGTGCACATGTGTGCTCATCAGTTAGTTCCAATTTAATAGTGAGTACATGTGGTGTTTGTTTTTTAATTATTTAGATACTTCTCTTAGGATAATGGTCTACAGTTCCATCCAAATTGTTGCAAAAGGCATTAATTCATTCTTTTTTTATGGTCGACTAGTGCTCCTATAAGAGTATCTTAGTCAACACGTTCTCCTTTAGATTAGGGTTAGAACAAACTAATTAAGGAAAAGCATTGATGTGAAAGA